>OY856186.1:11844394-11898088 GCA_963693315.1 Diogma glabrata
GATGTAATGGGATTGGATTCAAAAGGGTATGTTTCAACATCAAATTATTAACTTTATTTTAGTTAATCGAAATTTTTTATTTTTTTTAACAGAATTCCTGGAAAGTTTTATCTATCAACAGAAGATTTCCCTAGATGCATAGGAGCTCAGAAGGGTTTAAAATAAAAATTAAATGAGAAACCATTTATTACAAATTAAGTTTTTAAAATATTTTTCTTTAACTGTGTTCGATAAAAGCTGCTCGAAGCTTCTATACCTATTTAAGAGCTGTGTCATCAAACACAATCCTCAATTATTTAATAAAAATTTCCAGTACACACTGGTTTATTTTCTGATGACAAATAAAATCTTCCTGGTAATCTACGAGAAGAGAATTATGTAAATTTCATTAATATTTCTGCGATTAATTTTAGCTTTACCCCTTTGAATTTAATCCAATAGTATCAGTAATATTTTCGCATCTTCTCATTCGATAATCAAAAATACTTAAACATTGAACTCCAACACATTTTGTATCATTTCTTAATGATTCTTCAAAATAGTTGAAGACATGTATGTGAGAACAGCTTATAAGCTCAAGATATGATTTTTGACCAGAACGCAACGTTCCGCAACCTTTTTGGAACACATAACCGCTATTAATATAAAAATCTTGATGTCCAGAGTCAATACGAACACCTAAACCGCTGTCTCCGGTATGAATAACTTGCACCAAATTTGCATCTGTTTTGTCCAATCGCATTGAAGTTGGCAGTATAAATGGTATGGTGATAAGTGGACCAGCTGGATCAAGACCAATAATAATACCAATTTTACTTTCACATTTAGCTCCAATCAGTCCAGCTATATGAGCTCCCATACTATGTCCAACTAAGGTTATATTTTCTAATGTTATATATTTCAATCGGTTTAACGATATGAATAATCCGGATATATAGTTGGCTACAAGATTAACATTCACCAAAATTGATTCTATATAAGTTCCTTTGGAATAAAACCACCAATCTATGCTACAAACATTTTCATCTCTATATTCTTGCCATGTAGATAATAAAGTCAATATCCATGGATCAGAAATCGTTGCCTTAAACCCAGGAATAAAAAATCCAATCTTCTTTGTCAAATCTAAAGCTTTTGTGACATCCGTTTTATTTAAGTTTGTGATGGGACTTTTCAGTTTGGTTGTTCTGAAAAAAAAATTGTACATTAATACAGCAGAACAGATCAATGTAACTATATTGACTTACGGATTAAAGCACCTAATTTTTATATTTCGATTGTAATGGAAAGTTATATTATTGCTTTCTTCACATTTTGAAATTTTTATTACTAAACTAAAAACTATCCAATAACCGATGAATAAGTTCAATCGATTGGTTTTCATACTCTACACTGTTTTGGCTTAGATTTACGATTGAACTAAATATTTTATGTATCTAAAAAACGAAAGTATAATTATGATACTACTACAAACATGATTTAATGGTAAATGAACATTGAAATGATTGATAACAAACTTTTTACCAATTTTTAATTTATGGAAGTTTATTGAAGAAGAAACAATTTTTTTGTAAAAATCTTTCTTTAAGATCACAGTTAAATAATTAATTGATTGAACTAAAAAAGATTCAACATTAAATTTTCTTTCTTAGGTCTAGAAATTATGTCGTATCGGAAATCAGAGTATTCTGTGATATGAGGTTAAAATTTAACTGTTCAAATTTACACCAAGGTAGTTTGTAGTACATTATTTTTTGATTAAATAAATATGGGTAAGAAGCCGAAAACGGTACAGAGGAATTGTGTTAGTTCGTATTACAAGCTTTAATACCAATTTTCATCCAAATCACATCAAAGCGGTGGGCTGTAGTGTGTCAATGACACAATAAACCACAAAACACCAAAATTTTTTAAGTTAAAACTTTTTTAAGTGCGTTGTGCGATTTTATATTCCAAAAAATTTGTATATTCGAGTCATCATCACGCTAAATAAATATTAAATATAAAATACCTCTATCCGATCGTAACGTTTCAAATTTCAATATGGATATCGCAGTCGACTGAGTTTCTATAAGTCGCGAGATCAATTCCTGGTGTGGTACATTTTTTATTTTTTTTTTTAAATTTTTATTAAATACGAAATATAAATTTATCGATAATGCAGTTTTTTAAAGTTTTTGCTACTGTCCTTTTCCGTTTCGTTCAAATTATTATCATTTCGATATTAACAAGAAAATTAATTATTTTTTTGGCAGGCAGTGCTAAAAATAATAAAATATTGATTTTCCTATAATTTCGTTCCCGTGAAATGAAATAAGGAACTATTCTGTTTTTTTATCTTGTTGTGGTTTTCTTTTTTCATTTTGTTGTAAAATTTTTGAGCTGAAAATTTCTTTAGTCATGTTGTGCGATTTTGTACGGGGAAAAATCTTTGTATTCGAGTCATCGTCACGCTAAATAAAAATTAAATATTAAAAGAGAGTGAGATAAATTGTAATTATTTGTTATTCTCTTATTTCTTATTCTCATTGTCTTGATTAATAATTTGTTTTTTTTTTTGTTTTTTATTGAATTTTATTTTTTTTCGGTTTAAGATTTTGTTGTATTTTTAAGTAAAATAAAAAAAATTGTGTTTGGTTTATTTGATTTGTGTGTTTTTCTTTATACTTTTTAATCAAAAAAACGCTATTGATAGTACGAATAACCTACGTATTGTTGAAATTAATGATAATATATTATAAATAATTTTACTCTTGTTCTCTAGATTCATATTTTGGTTTTTTATTTTTTATTGAATTTTGTGTTTTTCTCAGTTAATAAAACACAACTATTTCTCAGTTTTAAGTTTTCACTTCTGTCAGCAGCTTTACTCGAAATACAACTGTTTTCGTAATATTAATAACTTTTTCATTAAGCCAATGAAATTTGTTGATTATTATAATGAAGAATTTTATTGATTTATTTGAAGTGTGGCAATGCTTTATGGCATTGTTGTTGGGCATGATATACTAACAGCATTTTCCGAGACATTTTTTTTTTTGTTAGTTTGTATGCAATATCTAGTCGTTAGTAGTTTATTGTTATGTTAGAAATATTGTTGGCTTAAACTAACTGGTGTGTACTGAATTCTGGTTTATGTTCGTTATATAAAAGCAAATATTTAAAATAAAAAATTTATTATAAAACTTGAACATAACAATAAATAATTAATCCTATATTTTAACATCATATAGATATTAGCTCATAAATAAATCACCCGTACACACTGGAGCCTCATCCGTTCGAAAATAAAAACTTCCTGGTATTCTTAAACAAAATAACACTTAAATTATTAACAATTAAGTTTCATAAAAAAAGTCTTACCCTTTAGTATCCAAACCCATCACATCGTAAACATTTGTACAATTTTTATTTAAAAATTTTTCAAGATTCGCACATTTAACTCCTAAACACATTTTTGGATTTCGTAATGAGTCTGCAAAATATTGTACTGACCGATGATGTGCACATCGTACAGGATCATCAAACACAGCATCAACTAAGTTAGGATAAAGGCATCCTTTTTGTGGTATTAAACCTGTATTTGGATAAAAATCTTGATGTCCTGATTTTATATTTATACCATATCCATAGTCGCTTGTATGAACTGCTTGTACCAATAACGCATCAGTTTTATCCAAACGATCTTTAGTAGAAACAAGAAAAGGTATACTAAAAAGAGGTCCAGCTGGATCCAATCCTATTATCATCCCAATCTTTCCTTTGTAATGTTCACCTATATTTCCTGAGATATGTGCACCCAAGCTATGTCCAACAAATATCAAATTTTTTAAAGGAACATGATATTGTTTGTTTAGTAGTTTTACGAAATCAATTAAATAGTTGGAAACTGTTCTCACATTATAAAGTGCAGTTACAATATAATTAAGTGTTCCATAATATGACCAATCAACTAAACACAAATTGTCGTTACGATTTTCAATCCAAGCTTGGTTTAAATTAACAACCCATTCCTTACTTTTATTCGTATTCCAGCCAAGTATTAAAAATCCAATTTTTTGTTTTAAATCTAGTTTCGTTTCTAAATTATTATCGTTCAGTGGTTGTATTCGTGAAACAGTTTGTAGGGTTCTGGGAAAAAATAAACAAGTTAGTTGTAATAAAAATGTGAAAACAATTTATACTTACGGATTGTAACAAGTAATTGAAATTAAGTCACAACCAATACATTGTGATTGTTTTTTTAAATCAACTGTCGTAACTGAAAGCGCAAAAAACTATAATTAATGTAGAACAAATTTATGAGAACGTCTAATACCTAATATATTGATGATTCCAAGAAACGACAGCAGTTTTTTCATTTTATTTATTGAATCGTTTCTGAAAATATAAGAAATATCAAAGAAAATATATTGACTGTTGGTCCAGTTGTAACTATTTCAAACCTGCATTTTTCATGTGATAAACAATACAAAATTAACTTCCTTAGACTCTCCTTATTATAAATTAATAAAAAAGTGAAAGTATTTGGCTTGGTGGATGGATAGCGTAATAGACCGGGAGGAAGCAATGCATTTTTGTTAGTGTTTTGATGCCGATTGAATTTAATTTTTATAGATAGATTAATTATTTGTGATAAAGAAAATAAGAGTCAACCGTCAGACTTGCGGGGGGTGTGGCTGTGGGGGAGTTTTAAACTGGTAAAAAAATGAATTCCAAAAGTAATTTAATGCCGCTGCAAAATTTGTATGATGCATGATTACACCATAACAATCGAAAAAAAATGATCAGTTGATTGGCGGATGGGGGATTATAGGTCAGCTAATCGTATGTATTTTTTTAATTTTTTTTTTTTAATAAAAAGTCTTGTGTAGTAGAAATTACGAAATGTGTCACAACAACACATAGATACCTTTTAAGACCCAGTTCCCACAACAACATGCGTCTTGAGATATAGGTGGACGCTTTTTTTAAATCTTTGTGGATTGAAGGCACTCGAGACTATTGATTCGGGCAAGGCATTCTATTTTTACGATGTACGCACAAAAAAATCCCTTTGCATTTTATTACTATGGCAGTGAGTAATCTCGAAAGTCCGACCGCCCGCGCAAACTGAAAAACATATGTCTGAGGCATTATGGATCTGATTGATTTCATTCGAGCACTGCTGGTGACGATATTTATAAAAAACAACGAGATCAGCAACAGTGCGACGATGTTGTAGGGAATCAAGATCTAGTGTTAAATCTCGATCACCAATGATTCGTATAGCACGCTTTTGAACAGAGTCCAAAAGAACTAGTATAGTAACAGCTGCAGTGCCCCAAACTTGACAACAATACTCCATACAGGGACATATATAGGACTTATAAATGTGGAGTAATTGATGCGAAGTAAAATATTTTTTACATCTCTTGAGGAGGCCGAGATTTCTCTTGACGCGCTCTTTTCCATGGCCATTATATGATCGTTCCAGAGTAAGTCATTGGATATTGTGACTCCCAATAAACGAATACTTTCACATTCGTCTATTTTGTCGTCACACATATTAATTGAAATATCGTTGGGAAACTCGGTCTTTGATCTGGAAACATTCAATAGCTGTGTTTTGGTGGAATTAAAATTGATCAAATTTTTGTCACCCCAATCGGCGACTTTTTTTAGGTCCTCGTTTACATTTATGGCAGCGTCTCTCCAAGCGGGATTTATTCGTTCATGCATTTTACCCTTTGAAGATAGGGGAACGAATGACTTGTGCAGTGTACTATCATCTGCAAAACTATTAATTGGGTTACTGGTGATTTGCAACAGTTTGTTGGTATAAATTTAAAATAAAGTGGGAGATAAAACTGAGCCTTGGGGTACACCAGCGGTTATTAGTTTAGACTCAGAAGAAAAGCCATCTATAGATACCGAGATATATCGGTTAGACAGAAAATTTTGAGTCAATTTCACGACTGCGGGATGAAAACCGTACGCAACGAGTTTGTTGATCAAGTTGGCATGCCAGATTTGATCAAATGCTTTTGAGATGTCTAATGCGATCACGTACGTTTCACCA
Organism: Diogma glabrata; assembly: GCA_963693315.1. Classification (NCBI taxonomy): domain Eukaryota; kingdom Metazoa; phylum Arthropoda; class Insecta; order Diptera; family Cylindrotomidae; genus Diogma; species Diogma glabrata. Next base: position 11,850,456 of record OY856186.1, read on the forward strand.
CCTTTTTCAAGTATGCTATTACAAAGATGTGCCACATATTTCAATAGATCGGTTGTTGATCTTTGGTTTCTAAAACCGTATTGGCTGTCAGATATCAAATGGTTGTCTTCCAAAAATTTGGATATGTGTGAATTAATATAGTGCTCGTATATTTTAGACATGACTGGGAATATGGCTATTGGTCTATAATTTGAAATGTCACATTTCGTTCCTTTTTTTTGGGACAGGCTGGACATTCCCAAGTAACACAAAATAACTTTATAGTTAGATGACCAATTCTCGACGTCGATACAACGTCGTAAATTTCGAGAAATTGACTTTTTGGTATTGAACTATAAAAATTATTATTTTCGTCGGCACGACCACAATCCGACGTTTTATATTACCAGTGGCTGTAGTATTATTTTATATCTACTTGACAACTTTTTTTACTATTTTCCACTATTAGCCGACTAATGTAACATTATTGGATTTTAAATAACTGTGTTCTGATTATTTAGTTATGTGGTCGTAATATGGGATTTTTAGCGACCACCTACCAATATAGTAGTCGTATAAAAACCAATATCCAACTTATATATTTTGTTGTTTAAAGTATGACCAAAAAATAACATTTTTTATATATTTAGCACAAGTTAGTGATATAATTAACTGCCATTGATGAAATTACTACATTCGACATTTTGTGTCACCCAATAATTTCAAAATGGATAAGTATTTTAAAAGTAAAAAAAATCATGTAAACGTTCGACATCATTCTATAGGAAAGTAAAATTTTATTTAAACAAACCATTAGAAGCTACTAACAACAGAAAAGGTAAGTAACTACATAATATTTATAAACCCAAATTATAGTCTCTAAAGAAAATCAGTATTTTAATTATTTTTTTTCTGTAATCATACCAGCTTGTATGACATTGGAACCTATTAGCTTGATACAGGATAAACAGCATCCTCTATTATTTGATTATTTTAATCCTCATTATGTGGACGAAACCAATATATCAAGTTTAATAAATGATGAGGAGTTTTCTCATCAATTAAAAGTTAACCCAGTGGAATAACAAAATGTGTTTTTTCAAACTCGTGAAGAATCGTTCGAAGAATTTGAATTCGGTTTGAACGAAAATTCGGAAGATGAATCTCACGTTAATTTTGTTGAAAATATCAGAAATTGGACGGTTAAACATAGAATTACACATTGTGCAACCAATGAGATTTTGCAGCTTTTGAGAAATCAAGGTATAAAAAACCTTCCAAAAGATAGCAGAACTCTCTTAAAAACACCCAGAGAGGTTAGTATTATGCCAATGGGCAAGGGTGAATACTGGCACAATGGATTAAAATATTGTTTGCTAAATATACTTGAACAAATTGATATTCTACGGGTTTGTGTCTCTCTGATTTTTAACATGGATGGATTACCAGTGTATCGTAGCTCCAAATGTGAATTGTGGCCTATTTTGTGTTTAATTGATAATGTACTTAAAGTTCAACCAGTGATAGTTGGTGTTTATTGTGGACAAAGCAAACCATAAAATGCTAAAATATTTTGGATTCCATTTGTAAGTGAATTAACCGAATTACTTCAAAGTGGAATAAAGGTTGGTAGTCAACTCGTCGAAATAAAAATCAAATGCTGTGTTTGTGATACACCTGCGTAATCTTTTGTGAAAGGTAAAAGAGAAATTGCGCTGAAAAAAATTGAATACATTATTTTTTAATAATTTAATCTCTGATGCATTACAGCAACCGTTTCTAGCAACCACTACCATGGGTGCACCAAGTGTATTGCGATTGGAGAATATTATAATGATGGAAGGCACATGAGTTTCCCTCGAATTAATTTGCCAATGCGGACAGACGACTCTTTTCTTAGAAGAATCGATGCAGATCCTCACAAAGAAATTTCACCTTTAGAGGAATTGCCTATAGATCTTATAAAAGATTTCCCGATTGCCGATTCATTACATTTAAGCGATCTCGGAATTACAAAAAGATGTCTCGTAGGTTGGACCCATGACAGCCTTGACTTTCGCTCCAAGTGGTCTGGAAGACAAATAGAAAAAACATCAGGATTATTGGAGAGCTTTAACGTGTTTAAACCGCGAGAACTTCACCGATCTATTAGAAAACATGATTCGTTGCGGTTCTGGAAAGGTCTCGAATTTCGTACATTTTCATTGTACGTGGGGCCTTTTGTACTCAAAGACTTTCTACCTAAGACGTTTATCATCATTTTTTAAGCCTTTCGTGTGCAATCACAATTTGTTCTTGTAAAGCGTATTCGCCTTTCTTAAATATTGCTCAAGCGATTCTAGAGAGTTACATTGAGAACTTCATTACTTTGTACGGTATTGACTCTGTTAGCAGCAATGTACATAATCTTTGTCATTTAACAGAAGACGTAAGACACTTAGGATATCTTCCATCCATTAGCGCAAACCCTTTTGAAAGTCTTCTTTACAAAATAAAAAATTTGCTTAGATCCGGCAACCGGCCATTAGCCCAAGTTGCAAACCGTTTAAAAAATTCGATCATGTAAATTTAAAAGGAAATACAAATAATCGATTTCCATTTACTAAAAGAGAATTTTAAACGGAAAAGCATGATCTATCAATGTGTGGTCAGACATTTTATGGATTGCACCTAAATGATGGCATTTTTTTTGACAAACGAGAATAATAATAAATGGTTTATGACCAAAAAAAACGATATTGTAGCAATGATGAATGTGACATATATCGAAAACAACTTGTATGTTTATGGAGTAGATATTAAAGACAAATATTGCTTTTATAAACGTCCATTCAAATCTTAAAGAATAAACATTTTCGAATCATCAGGCGAAACAAACCCACCAAAACTTTATTCAGTAAGAGACATAAAATGCAAATTATTTTCTCTTCCTCGGGCTAAGCCAATTGTTTTTACACCAATAATTCACACACTCGATATCGATAGTTAAATTAATTTAAACAAAACATTTTATTTCAGTTAATTTTAAAGTAACATAAAAGTATTGTTGAAAGAATTAGATAAATATTTTAAATTCCATAAAACTGAGGATTGCACAGAATAGTAAGTAAAAAGGATATTTCATCTAAATCTAAATAAATTATATTTAAAACTATTTAGAAAATTAACTATTTAGAAATAATTTAGAATATTGTGATGGAATAAATGTGTATTGTTAATTTAATCCTGCAAATTAACCTCCTTCGTCACTAAAATAAATAACAAATTTTATATTTTTGAATATTGTAAATAATAAACAATTTAGTCAACAATATGTAGCTTGCCGAACACTTCATTCATTATTTGAATATTCTTTGGAGACACATTCGATATTTGTAGAAGACTCGTCTGGGTCCACTTTAGTTTTTCGTCTGGTTTGGCGTTCACGTGGTTGATGATCTAATTGTTGAAAACGACTTTCGCTGTACTTTAAAATATTTACTTTTAAACATTCTTCTACCATATGTATATTAAAGTTATTATCAGCACTTTTTTTTTTGCACTGTGAACAATTTGGAATATCATGTCAACAATTTGTTTCAAAGCTAAGAATGCCTTTTTAGTTCTATTTTTGGAAGAGCCAGTCCATGTATACTCTGTTAATAACTTCCTGTCGACGAGCCAATCGATTAATTTATAGGAAACTTTCTTTCCATCTAAATTTCCAGAAGGTCCATTAATATGTTTAAGTACGTTTAATCACCTGTTTGTTGTATAAATATCTTTACACCCGAATTCTCCAAAAATTGGTAATAAAAGTAAGAAAACTTACTAGTTAGCAAACTAGATAACTAGATCGTCGGGATAATAACTTTTTTGACAAAAGGATAACTAGTTTGTTATTTTTGAGTCGCATTAGTTTTAAATTGGTTGTCAATTTAACTTTTTAGTGGTTCAAATATCTTTAAATAGATATTATGAAATTCACCATTTTTAATTCAAATCTATTAAAAAAATGTAATTTTTTGAAAATTAAATCTAATATTTTCCAACGTCTAGTTAGTAGATATTATTTTAATCTCATTATTTTAATGGTGGGGATTATTTTAGTATGGTTTAGATTGATTTGAGAACATTTTTGTCAAATTAAAAAAAATATATATTTTTGAAAGGACAGAAATATATTTTTAATTGAAGAGATTCATAAGGCGCATGAGTTTTTTGTTCACTTTAGGGTACATATATATAACGCGACAAGAACTTTTTTTGACTAGTAATTGTCAGGTCCACTCATTTTATATTGATTGTGTTTGTTTAACTCAAAACTATAGAATCCAATCCCGGGTACTGGGTGTACCCGGTTCCTCGGGAAACCCGCCATTTTTCCGGCACCGAAAACCGGTTCTGACATCAGCCAAATACCCGGTTTTTGATTCTATATTTTTTAAACAAATTTTTCATTCATTCATTGAAAAAACAACACAAGCAAATGTAACAAATAATTATTAAAACAACGTGTTTTCTTTTTCTTCTATCAAGAAGACTAGCTCTACACAGATTTTATGCTTAAAAGGGTATATTCCATGCTTAAATTACGTTGATTTTCAACTGAAAATAAGCCAGGTGTATTATCTATCTATCTATCTTCTATCTATATATAAATGAAATTGAAAGTATGTGTGTTTGTCCTTTATGCATTAATATACCATTCATCCGATCATCATGAAACTTTGGAAAGTTGTTGTGTACACTTGCGCATAAGTAACTGGCTAATTTTTAAATTTAATTTTTAATTTTTTAAAAACAGAACCCCAGGACCAAGTGATTTGCAAACGGTAACAATGCCTTAATACCAATGAATTTAGTATATGTTCGGGAACATATGTAAAATTCATAATTTTGGATCTATGGTTGTGACAACTGCGCGTAGTTTAGTACCTGCTATTGGTTAATCAGTCAACGTGAGACATCGTAGACCACTGGCAATGGCAGTTAGATGTCACTGATATATGGGGATAAGTGATATTTTAGTTGTGCTGGCGGATTTCAATCCACGATAGCACCCTTAGTTTTAGTTATGGAATATTCTTTGACATGCTTCTAAGGTTTTGATGGAATTTTTTTATTTTTCTATATTTTTTTAAAGAATGAACTTTTGTGCTTGCTCGAAGATATGAGCCCAATTTTAGCTTTGTTCCTGCAAATTTAAAAAAAATGTGTTTTATTTTTGTTTGCTCCATCCTATCATGAAATATTGCCCTATGTCGTACATTATTATGTAAAAGAATTTATTATTTAGTTTTCCATTCTTTAAGAAGAATATAAAAAACAAAAAAGCTAAAAAGAAATTTGCGGTTGTGGAACCTAGGTCTGAAAAGGTTTTTATGTGTTGTTGTGACACATAGTGTGATTCCAAATGTTTTGAAATTGCACAATTATTTTTTAAATTTTCGGTGAAAAAGATGATGAACAATGCCATTAAAGGTACGATTTTAAATGGAAAATTCGAAGAGGAAGATGTAGTGTTGCCAATGATCCCAACATATATGGTATTTGAATTCAAACGTTTAGTTTCCAGTGCAACTCGCATTTAAAATGACGATCAACAAAGCACAAGGACAGTTACTGCAAGTATGTGGACTAGATTAGGAGAATCCACGACTGACGCGTTAGGCAAACCTCCTGTTTTATTCGTGTATGCACTAGACGTAATAACAAAAAATATAGTGTACTCACAAATATTTGAATAAATAAATAGAATTAAAACGATATTTTGAAATTTTTTCCATATTAAAATAAAAAAGTTGCAATAAAAATGACACAATGTAAATTGTATATTAATATTCTTGAGCAGCAAATATTTCTGCCTGCCTTCCATTGTTGTCGTCGTCGGTCATTTTGGAAAATTCTAACCACGATTTGTTGTGGACGTTGAAGTCACCGGTAACGATAACCTCACAATTTTGAAATTAAGCTCTAATTTCGTCGACAACATTAGTCAATAGATTATAAGAATTGGGATTATGTTTGTTTGGGGACCGGTATAGAGCTATTGTGAAAAAAGAAATTTCGGGTAGACAAACCTTTAATACTACTGTGCTGTAGCCATCACCATGTACTTCATAATCTGGAAAGCGTTTATATGAAACACTCTCATGAATGTACGCACATACACCTTGATGAAGTTTAAAAGCTGATTCAAGCCTATATTTGGGATTTAAGGTTACGACTGTAATGGATAGTCTGGATTAATGTCAGAACGTAGTGTGTTACAGTCGCAGTTTCCTTAGTTGTTATTCCTTATATTAATCTGTACCACTTGTAATAGATTCTCATCCCTTCATCATCAATAGTCATATTTCATGTAGTTTCCTTAACCCATAGTTTCCTTATATTTCTTAAAATCTACTAAATCTACAATAGCCGGACAAACGTATGGGAGAAAGAAAATTGCACTAATTACCTTGATTTCTTTATTCATTAATATAACACAATATTGGTTAATTTGAATTAATTAATAATTTTCATTAATCATCATCCGTATAACCACTAAAAATTAATCAGAATTTAATCTTGCAACGCACTAAAATTGACGCGCGTTATACTTCCATTCGATTGTTCTCGCCTTACTACTTGAGTTTGAACTTTTTTGTTTCAAAACACAAACCGTAATGAAATAACGAAATTCTCAAAACCTCATAACAGCTACGTGTATTTTGTTTCCAATCGTCAACATACAACGAATTACTATTTCTGCTTTGTTAAACATTTGATTTGTCTTTGTATGAGTGTTTTGCTTTAAACAGTCCTTCCGTGATTGATCTGAACTTCACTGTATTGATATTGCAGAATGTAGTTATTAAATGTCTAAACATCATAACATTGATCGAATCTGTATTTGATTCATTTTGAATTCAATTATACGTGTTATGAATGTGTCGGAAATATTGGGGATCCCAACCTTATTTTCGTACAATATTATCAAACAGCAAACGGTTTTGTGTAACTATAAAAAGTTCCCAATAATTTGAAAATCTGATGTAAATTAATTATCTCCCATCTAAACACTGTATTCGAGTTATTGCGAGACTAAAAATTTGGCTATATAATGAGCCACTGTAGCCTTTTCATTCTCTTAGTTCTATTTTCATTCCATTCGACGATTAATTCATTGGTTATTTTGGTTGACAGATCTGATGGGCGCGGTCGTGTTTATTTGTTCCAGATGGTAATACAAAGTGTTTTGCATGTTTGGTAATTGGAAATAAAACAAATTCCATCCAAATAAATTAAATCGAAGTGTTAAACTCATATAATTATACATAAAAAGGTGGCAACCACAATTAGTTAGTGCAGATCCGGTCTGACCCACAAGAGATGCAGAAATCATCATTACGATTCATGATTGATTCGTTCTAAACGGTATGTTACAGAATTTTAAACGACCTCCAAAACAAAGGTAACCCACAAAACTGGAGATTATACGAGAATAATCAAAGTCTCGGTAGTTGCATCTTAAATCAGTGAGTACTATTTCGTTTTGTTAATATAAGAAAACTTTTCATTTGTTACCAGCCAAAATTACGTAACCTACAACCGTAGTTGATGGTCACTTGTAAATCTCGACATTTCTGATATGGTTAACCAAACGGTGACGTAAAGCACTCAAGGACGAGTGAGATAGATCTTAAATCAAATATAACCTAGTTAATATACAATCGCACTAAACTGTTATACTTGAATGATCGAGTGGAGATAGTTTTACATAAAGTAAAGATTTTGTCGTTCAACTGATATTTGTAACTTGTCTGGATGCCTCATATAGGGTCTGATAGTTTTTCTTGTACCACCGAACACTCAGAACAACTTAATTTGATAGTGGTATAAAACGAAAATGATTATGTGATTGTTTATTCAAACTAAATATGTGCAATATTAAATAAAACTTCGGTTAGTTTAATTCAGTGGCAAAATTAGAAAAAAATTTTCTTATTTGAACCAAAATAACATAAGAAAAATATACCTGATGTTTATTACATGCAACCGTTGCGATTTTTTTTATTGGAGGGTCTTGAGACTTACGGTTCAAGTAACTTATTTTCAAGTATTCAGTTCAAGTAGCATATTTTCAAGTATTCCAGTCAAGTAGCATAACAATTGCGATTATTTAAAGAGGAAGAAAAAAATGATTATGTGTTTGTTTGTTTAAGCTAAATATGTGTGATATAAAAGAAAACTTAGATTAATTTAATTCAGTGTCAAAATTAGTAAATTTTTTTTTGTAAACCAAACTAAAATAAGTACTACCTGCCTGTTATTTGTCATTATATGATGAAACAACAAAATGATGACTATATGTTTGTTTGTTTACACTAATTATGTGTAATATAAAAGAAAACTTAGTTTTAAATAAATTGAGTGTCCAGATTAGTTAAATTTATTTATTTGAACCAAAATAGCATTATAAAAAAAGAAAAAAAAAAGAAAAAAAATAGTAACTACATTTGTTGCATACTACAAATAACAGTATAAAAGAAATTAATTATATGTTTGTGCGTGTACAATTAACTCTAAGGAAAACGTAGGATAATTTATCTCAGTGTCAAAATTTGTTAAATATATTTGATTAAATCCGAATAAAATTATAAAGATATACTTTATATTTGATACTTACCACCAATACAGTTATAAGGGAAGAATACCAGAAATAATAACCGTCTGTTTAGGTACTTGTGTGGTTAAACTCGTACAACATTCAATCCAAAATTGTTGCGTCAGTGTATGCCGTCATTGACTGGTATAACCTGTTATCGTAATACTTTCGCGTTGTAATCAACTTGAGTGTAACATTTGGTCATATTAATCGAATTGGGTGCAACCTATGGTCATATTGCTGCCGTATTGAATATACTTGAGTTTTACGTGATTTCATCCTATTGCCGTATTATATGTTACTAGGAGACAACGCCTGTTATCGCCATTGTATTGCCGTATGGGGATTGACTCCAATTCAAGCATCTAATTGTACTGCTGCCGCCTTTCAAGATTAATTGAAGACAACGGTTTTTTCTTGTGAACTGCTGTTATATAAGTTGTATGTTGGTATCAAATATAATTACAAATTTGGTTCAACGACGTTTTGCATCAATTACAACATTTTTTTTTTGATTCAACAATTGTTTACCTTAATTACAACATTTTCGATGCAACAAACTTTTACCAATTTATAAAACGTTTCAACGTATCATTCTTGATTCAACAAAATTTTAACCAATTTATATAACGTTTCTACTTATCATTTTTGATTCAACAATATTTTACATCAATTACATAATTTTTGATTAAACAAAATTTTACATCAGTTACAATATTTTTTCGATTCACCAAAATTTTACGAATTTGCATAACGTTTCTACTTATCATTCTGGCTTCAACAACATTTTACATCAATTACATCATTTTTGATTTAACAAAATTTTACATCAATTACAACATTTTCTTTATACAAGTTGATGTAACGTTCCTGTTTACCATTTTTGATTCAACAATATTTTACATCAATTACATAATTTTTGATTCAACAAAATTTTACATCAGTTACAATATTTTTTCGATTCACCAAAATTTTACGAATTTGCATAACGTTTCTACTTATCATTCTGGCTTCAACAACATTTTACATCAATTACATCATTTTTGATTCAACAAAATTTTACATCAATTACAACATTTTCTTTATACAAGTTGATGTAACGTTCCTGTTTACCATTTTTGATTCAACAATATTTTACATCAATTACATAATTTTTGATTCAACAAAATTTTACATCAGTTACAATATTTTTTCGATTCACCAAAATTTTACGAATTTGCATAACGTTTCTACTTATCATTCTTGCTTCAACAACATTTTACATCAATTACATCATTTTTGATTCAACAAAATTTTACATCAATTACAACATTTTCTTTATACAAGTTGATGTAACGTTCCTGTTTACCATTTTTGATTCAACAATATTTTACATCAATTACATAATTTTTGATTCAACAAAATTTTACATCAGTTACAATATTTTTTCGATTCACCAAAATTTTACGAATTTGCATAACGTTTCTACTTATCATTCTTGCTTCAACAATATTTTACGTCAATTACATCATTTTTGATTCAACAAAATTTTACATCAATTACAACATTCTTTATACAAGTTGATGTAACGTTCCTGTTTACCATTTTTGATTCAACAATATTTTACACCAATTACATAATTTTTGATTCAACAAAATTTTACGAATTTGCATAACGTTTCCACTTAACATTTCGTACCACGTTTGTACGTGCAACTTCACTCAACATTTTCATCATACAAAATATTTTTGAGAGATTCCTAACGTGATCCACGTGCGGATGGAGGGCTGATGGAAGCAGAATAGGAGGACGGGGTTTAATCATGGGGTGAGTAAATTTATTTTTATTACTTAGGTCATAATGATAAAGGGGTGTGAATGTGTGTGTGTGTGTGTGGGCGTATGTGAGTGAACGTAGGGGTTGGACGTGTTGATCATGGGTCTTTCGCAACAGGGGTCGCCAGAGTCTCCGTTTTACCACTTGTATTTCTTTCCATTTCTGCAAATTTTCGTGAATAGCGTACATGTCTGTATTTGTGCTGAAGTAGCAGGGTTACTTTATCGTTCCCATGGACTGAAGCTAGTTTGGGGCTTGAAAATCAATCTCGCTAGGTACGCTTCCTGCTATGTCCTTCTCATTGGTTCGCCACTGAGAAAGTGCTTCATTACACGACATAGGAATAGTTTTCAGAAACTTGTGTTTCTGTAAGAAAAAGAATATGTGGTTGGTCGTGCTCGAGATGATGTTGCACGGCGTCACGGTTGGCATTCAATCCACAAATATAATATCCACAAAAAAACATAAATAAAAAAAATTTGTTTTTTATTTTTTTCTAAGTGGCGGGGCTAACTTCGGCTTGAAAAATCGGTTTAGTCTGCCACCTTTTATTCATTGCTTATATGCAATTCTTTATGAGTAGCGCAACCAGTACAACTAGAGTTTAATACATAACAACCTTTGTTTTTCATTTTTTTTTCAAAATGGCGGGGCTAGCTTCTGCTTAATATTCTGCTCTAATGCTTTCTGCTCGAAAATATCATTCTGCTTGAAAAATCGTTTTAGCGTGCCAACTTTTATTCATTGTTGATATGGGATTCTTTTTGAGTAGCACATCCAGCACAACTGTAGCACAATACAGCACAACTTTTCTTCTTTGATTTTTGCAAAATTGACGGGGCTAACTTTCATTCGAAAAATGGTTTTAGCGTGGTTTAAGTTATTCTGTTGGTGGTACGATATTTTTTCAGTAGCACAACTATAACACAATACGGCACTTCTTTTGTTTTTGATTTCTTCCAAAATGGCGGGGAAATGCAAACATTCTTCCAGATACTAACTAATTAGATTTTCTATTGCGAGAAAGTGGGACCGTAAAAACGTGCTAGCTAGATAGTGCATAAATTTACTATTTAATGCTTTCCTTTACTATTTGATTACTATTTAATTCTTCATAAAATTCTTTAATTTTAATTGGACATTTTTCAACCGTTAGGAAATGTGCTTACAGTGGTTCGTACATTTTCAAAATATTTTCTAGTGCTGGCATTACCGCCAGCCAGCGAGTTTCACTGTATCCAATAAGTTGGTTATGTTCGACATTACTTTTGCCGTAGAACTTCTTCAACTTAAACCAGTAAAGACAGTAAAATATCCAAAATTTTTTAACCCTGCCATTTAAATCAGCAGCACTTCTTATTGCATTATTTAGAATATGGGCTGCGAATCCAATACTCAATACATTCTGGTTCTAATTCGTGTTTAGCTTAATTTTAAATTTTCACCCCTTGACGTGACACCACCAAAACTTGTTTAAGCTACTGGAGCTAGCGGCTTATAGCAACGCTTTTTTATGTTTATCTGTAGCTATATGTCTTTTAATATCATAATGTCTACTGTTAATTTGCAAATTCACTCCGACTGGTAATACAATAAACTTTTGCGTCGTTATATTTTTTTATAAAAGGATAGTCCAATTCAATATCGTATGAGAATTTACGTAAACGTTTTCTATCCGTCTTGATTTGCAGGAGAACTTTTAAAATATAATTTTAAAAATTAGTATAAATTTACCTTTTATAGTAGCTTAAAACTTTTGTTACACAAGTAAAGACTGCAAAACAATTGAAACAATTTATTTTAATTTTACTAAATAATTAATATCTTTTCTGTATTCTGTAAGTATAACAGGTATACAGTATACCTCTCGTTCTATCTTTTGAAAATCTGTACCATTTATCAAGTTTTTATGCTGTTTACTTTGTTTGTTCTTTATTGAGAAAAAAAAATTATATATTAGAAAATAATAATTTTACTTTTGAGCTACCTAGTTAAAGTGTGTTTTAAACAGAGTTTGAAACGCTACTTATATTACTCCTTTGCTTTGTTCTTTCAGAGTGCGTAGCTTAAAAAAAATATAACACTCCCACATACAGGAGTGAAAATAATATAATATCATTCTTGCTACTAAATTGAAATAAATATTTTCTTTCAAATACTCAAAACTTTTATTTTTGCTTCAAATTTGATGCTTTCCAACGTAAAATGCTTCGAATGATTCGTTCAATTGTTCATGTATCGTTAGAAAAATGAATATAAAGGATGACTAATTTTGTTCTTTTGCAAATCGAATGAAAGAACAGGAAAATGTAATCTGCTCCAAAGGAGTAAAATCGAAAAAACAAAAATTTTACTCTTACGAGTAAGAACGATATTCAAATTATGAACCTTTTAATTTTTGAATATTATTTCAAAGGATTGAAATGAGTGCTCGAATAAAGTAAAATTGCAAACTCTGGTTTGAAAATTTAAATGTGTATGAATTTATACGGAAAACTGCGTCTTTTTAAGTAAAATATTTTGTATTTTACTTTTCATAATATACTTTCGATACGGGAGGTATAAACGCTGGGGAGATGTTTCTATAAACAAAGAAACCTTTTCGCTGAGGTAGATGTGTTAGACATCAAAAGATATTTGCAAAATAAAATGTAAATTATTGAAGTGAAAAAAACTGAGTTTAGTATTTCTAAGAAAATTAAAGTTAAAACACTATTTAGTAAAAAAAATATTGCACTAGTTTGTTCTCTCAATATAGTTAAATCAACATATACATATAAACTGCAAGAAAAAACTGTGAAGCCATTGCTTTGAATAAGATATTGCGCAAACTATACGTAGGTAGATATAAGGTTTTTTGATTGGCGAATGTGGTGGAAATATTTGTTTCGTGGGACGCTTCGTGCGACAAATTTCTCCGTGCGACAACGCAACGAAATGTGGGACATTTTCACGCAGCGTGGGACGTCTGGTCAGTTTACTACCCATAAACGTGCGTAAATTTTTCATTTGATTCAAAATTGAACAACTATTGCGAGCTTCTTTTAAATCTATAAGAAAAACCTACCACAAAAAAATAATAGTTTCTCCCTCCCTGTGACTGTATAAAAAAAAATGACCAAAGATTGACGTTTAGGATTTGTTTTAGATTTTATTATAACCAACCCAACATATAATTTTTGCTATTTTATGAATTAAAAATTATAGTCCATATAGCGAAAATAATTTGTCAGCAAGTTTTCATCACATACTTTGAAAATATTTACATAACTTAAGTTTTTGTTCGTGTCGTTAGAAAATATTGCTTGTCCATTATAAAACATTCACTATTATTAAATCACTGGAAATAACACCAAAAATTTAAATTACTCCCAAAATTATTCATTCATTTTATAAAAATTAGCACAACTATCAAGAAAACTTTAAATATGTTATATGCTTTTACATTTAGAATTGTTTTTAATTTATTGTTTTTAAAAAAAAGTCTTGTAAAGTTTGTACAATATGATATAGATAAAAAAAGGGCCAAACAGTCAGGGTTCTCAAAATAAGTGGGGCAAGGAGGGATCAGTTTTTATTGTTTTAAAATGTATTTTAATTTTTAATCTACGGGTGTGACAACCCCGCGTACTCCAGTCCCTGCTATTGACATACGAGTTAACGTGAGATATCACATACCACTAGCAATAGCAGTGAGATATCACTAGCCAAGGTGACATCTTGGGGTGGTGGCGGGTGAACTGTATTCAGTCAACGGTAGCACCCTCTATCTTAGCTGTGAAATAATCCTTGACGATGAGACGCTATTGCTTCCTTGAAGAAACGAGCCTTCATATAACAATGTGTGGGCTTTAATCAATAAGAAAGACGGTGCGTCACAGGATCAAGGAAAGCCGGCTGGATTATTGGCAACTACATTTATGTTTTGTTTCAGCAAATTTTTGTCAAAATTTGCTATTTACTTTTTAATACACATTTATTTTCTTTATTCTATCATAAAATATTGGCCTATGTCATATTTTTTCTGTGATAGGAGTTTTTGTTTAGTTATCAATTATTTAACAAAAATTATAAAAAAACAAAAAAAAAGAAGATTTACGTCCATCAACACCTTTGAACGTATGTTGTTGTGGGACCTTGGTCTTAAAAGGTTTTTAAGTGTTATTGTGACACATATTGTAATTCCCACTACACAACACATTTTATTAAAAAAAAAATAATTAGATTGTGTTCTCCTGCATGTACTTACTTTTAAGTTTATATCAACTACCAATGGCCAATAACAAATGAAATTTGAATGTTAAATACTGCACTATGATCTCTCGAAGCCCTATTCTAATGAAATATTTTGTTGCCTCTGGCTCAGACACAAATACCTTATAAACAAAACACAATCGTTCTTCTAAAAGCGGTAATGCCGCGCACCTTATAGTACGATAGAATTTTTTCAAAATACGCACCCACGGCGTTTTTGGAACAAGCGATCGTGTTTTATTTATAAAACTGATTTCATCAGAAGATTAGAAGCAATATGACCGCCTTTCGTATCGGCGGCGCTCTAGTCCTTGATACAAAGAACGATAACGGTTTGAATATTGCGGAGAACTGTACTTTAGTTGGGCCAAAATAATTTGTAACGTAATAATTATATTATCAGATATATTTCAATTAATAGTATGCGATAAAATTGGTATATTAGTTAAGTAAATCTTCTAAAAATTAGACGAATTTACAAAATAACAGTGCACTGAAATGTTTATAGTGTATAATTCTACAGCGATTGGATGGTTTTATTGAATCGATGTATTGGTAGTATCAGATCCTTGGGGGGGGGGGGGGAGGAAATGCCACCCAACTGTAGCACAATCTTTGTTTTTAATTTTCTTAAAAATGGCGGGGCTAAGTAAGGTGACATTAATTGACCATTGGTGAAATTTTTGAGTAGCTTCTTTACATGAAACAAAAAAATATTTTGAAAAGAGGTTATGGCATTTTCTTTTGGCTGTGTTATAAAAGTGAGGTCACTCAACGGAAGTACCCTTAATTTTCATATAACTCTTTGTCTGAGGTTTTAATTATTGACAAAGACAGTGAATCACATAATCAAGAAATATGCCATACCCAGGTAAGAATGAACTTAAAGACCAAACCTAGGGATGTCCTCGGACCAATTCTGGAAAATCAGACTTAGGCAAAGTCTGGTAAATAAAACTTGGGTCTGGTCAAACCAAACCCAGTTTTTGCCCAGAACTACTTTAAATGCGTGGAGGTTACAGAAAGAGTAACATATATAAAAATTAAGATAAACAAAATATTGCTTGCACATACTTACAATACATTGGACTAGTGAATTAATCGTAATATAATAAACTGAATCTTGGTTCAGTATTTACAATTGGCCTAGACTGAAACCTAAGTTGACTAGCCAAGGCTTGACACGCTAAAACGGGCCAGAGTTTAATTCATTGTTTAATATTGGCAGCTCCTACCCGGGTAGTTAGAGAATAGGCAACCAAATTTTAGCTCTAAAGTCACTTCCAAAACAAACTTTTAATTTTTAAATTTTAAGACTGTCAATGGAAGATTACCAATAAATTTAATAAGATCATATTTTTTTTCTGAGCGCACCAAGTTATTTTGGATATTCGTGATATTTAGATAAAAAACTCGGAAGTTTCATTATTATAGACAAACTGAAAACTTTAAAGCTCTGATCCTTTGAATTTAAATTTTTAAAGTTGAATTGTAAAATTTTCACTTAAAATATTATTTTATTTGTACACACATTGAAAAAACGCACTTTAACTCCTAAATTTTTAAATGTTAGTAGTAAAATAAATTCTTAATCACCTGAATTTAAAAGAAAATATTGAACTTAACACTTTATATATCACAAGTATCTTGAATTATCGCCTCTTAATTTTTACCACGATAACTGATCACTTTACTTCGAACTATCTCACTAGCTCACCATCAATCGAACTAAACCACAACAAATTTTGCATTTTTTTTAAATACTGATTTATGTTAATTGATGCCAGTAGCTCTAACTCGCTTTATCACATTTTTTTTTGTTTATAGATGCAATCAACAAGGTCAATATTAAAAACTACAAAAATAAACCAAACTTATTAACTTGTGATAACCTCTGTTAGTTGGACAGTAAACTTTTCAAGACAAAAATGAGATGAAATGGAAAGAAGAAAGAATTGATCCAATTTTTTTTTCTTTTGCGATAATTTGATGGCATTGAAGCTTTTGAAATTGTTTATTTATGGAGTGTTTCCCAATAAAATTTGAGTTTAAAATTTTAATGAAATGCATATTGTGAGACTTTTTATGTGTTTTTCCAAAAAAAAATTGAATATTTTAAAAATTAATAAGAGTTTTTGAAATAATATCCTACTTCCAGCTTACAAAATCATGAACTTCAACGTTTAGAAATATTTGAAGTTGAATTGTTTTTGACGTTTAATGAAATCAGAAAATTAAATTAAATTTATAATATATATTTATTATATTTATAACGAAAAAATCATAAAATGTGTGTAACCAGTAGGCGCCTGCAAAAAAAAAATTTTTAGGGAAGGAGGATTAATAAAAAAAGAATGACATGACTAAGAGCTGTCACAAAGAACAGCTTAAGAAAACAATATCGGTACAGAAAATACAATGTTTGATTCAGGTGAGATGTAAATCATAACAACATTTTTATCACCACTTTTGAAATTGATGTGTTTAACTGGTGCATTCAGTTGTCATAACTGAATTTTTATTTTCGGTTGTTTAGAAGTCGAACAGAATTTATTTATTTGAATTACACAACAAAATGTTGTAATTTACATGTAAAGAATAAAATTTTTAAATTTTTTATATTTTAGTTTTTACTACAATTACCAAAGATAACCAAAAAACAAAGTTTTGAGATCTAAGCAATACCAAAATTTAGGTGGCATAAAATTAGGAAGCAAGAGAATTACAAGGATTTAATAACCTTTGTGTAATTGGGATTTAAATGGGGTTATAGTCTGTTACAGTAAGATATGTACCGTCCAGAAAGAAAAAAAAAATCAAAAAAATATTAATTTCATTCAATAACTAACTTACCTGAAACTTCATCCTCAACAGCTTCTTCGTTAGCAAGCAAATCATGACGCCTGAACGTCAGAAATATTATATGATAACGAATCTGAAACTAAACAGTAAAAGGAATATTATTATTATTTGTCTGAATCGTTAAATCATGTAAATCGATACAACAATTTATATTCAGTTTTTATAATATTTCAATGAGGTTATTTTAATGATTACCCAGAGATTGTTGTATTGATCAACATCGATTAACACTGGAGGGTGGCTGCCTCACCGTTTACGGAGAACCGTATCAAGTGGACCATAGGCACTTTCCAGCCATACAAATCACCAGGAGTGGACGGAATAGTTCCAACTCTCCTGCAGAGGGGGCAGAAGTGGCTATAACCGCACCTCTTGGACATCTTCATCAGTAGTCTGGCACTTGGGAATATTCCAGAATCACGGAGAACGGCAAAAGTGATATTTATTCCAAAACCAGGTAAGAAAGATGTCACACAGCCAAAGTCTCGTAGACCCATCAGTTTAACATCTTTCATCTTAAAAACGATATGGAAAAGGTGATTGACAACCACATACGAACCAATATCTTGGTGAGATCACCATTGCAAGATAGTCAACATGCGTACAGAACGGGCGCATCAACGGAAACCGCGCTGTTCAGCTTGACGAAAGAATTAGAGAAGGAAGTGGACAACAAAGAAGTTGCTAACTGTAGCAACATTGAAGTAGCTTTTGATAACACCTCGCGTGGAGCAGTCAAGAATGTTCTAAGTGGGAAAAATGTTGCCAGCACCACACTGAATGGATGTATGAGATGCTGAGAACTAGGGTAGCAAAAACCAAGGCTGGTGATTGTAAAATCAGCCTTTGCACCACTAGGGGCTGTCCCCAAGGTGGGTCTTATCACCCCTCATGTGGAGTCTGGTGGTGAATGAAATTCTAGTTGTATTAAGCAACCAGGTCATTAAAGGTCGTGGGTACGCGGGGTGGTTGCAGGAGTATTTGGACCAAAATCCAAATACTTTAGCCAGGCAGCAGTTAATGCGTTAAGCTCATACACCATCACATCCAAAATTGTTGGAAATTGTTTGAGCAAGCTAAACAAGTTTGGGAATAATAACAAAGTTACAGTTTATTGGATACCTGGTCATACGGGGATCGCTGGTAATGAAGAAGCGACAAATTGGTAAGGTGAAGTGCTTTAACATCTTTTGTCGGTCCAGAACCCTTTTGTGGATTGCGGACAAAAACCGTCCACGAAAGGATGAGGGAAGTAATTATGATGGAATGGTCCAAAACCTGGAACAACACCGCGGGCTTAAAGCAGTCCAAGGAGTTGATTGGAATTTAATCAAACGAGATCAGTAATTTGCTCTAGGATAAACAGGAACAACCTGAGAATACTGACAGGGGTCCGGGGTACTGACAGAGACCCCAGCCCCTCTTTTCAAAGATTGTGGAGCCTTGATCTACATGAGAAGGTTGCATCTGGGAGAGTATAATACTGAGGGGCATGACCTGCATAAACCTAACCCTCACCATATTCTGAAATTCCGAAGGGAGGCTGGATTGGAGGAGGTTCTCTAACTGGGTATTCACCAGGGAATAGTAGAGTGGGGTACAATAAATCATTTTGGTCGCAGTACAACATATCACCACCGAATTTAATCTTAATTTAATCGATTAACATGAGTCTAGAATTTAATTTGAAAAAATTATCAAAATTATTAAAGACAAAGTAGAAACTTACCAAAAATTGAAACAAAATAAGCAAATGTAAACAAAAATTTTGACAATCCAAACTGACGTTTGGCAAAATTATACAGGGACCACAATATAATTCCTCATACATTGGAGAAATATAATTTTTTGTAAAGTCTGTCTGCCATCTACCGGCAACCATTTATAGTTTATATATTGAGGTTGTTGAAGAACCAAACGCAATTGATGGTAGCAACTTGAAATACGCGCCAAGGTGATCGATGAAAATTATCACTTTAAGAATAATTATAAGAGGTTTAATTAAATATTGTTCTTGCATACGATTTAATTCTATTTTATATCCTCAATTTTTTTCTGTTCAATATAATTATACACAAAATGTTGATAAAGAGAATAAAATTGTATTTGGTTATACATCAACAATGTTTCTCAATCTGAATTTCTACACCCTGCAAAAAGGTTGTAGAAACAACAAATGGCGACCGTGACAGGACTCAAGTAAATTGAAATCAGAGCATTTTGTGAGCGAGCTAGTTAGATAGCTATTAGCTATATATATTATTGAGCACAGTATGAGCTAGTCAGATATCGAAGAAATTATTGAAATTTAAAATTGTATACGAACCAACTGAGGAAGATAAGGCAAATCCTTGCGTGGCATGTAGCGCTATTTAGGATGACGAAAATGACATGATACAGTGTGAAACCTGTGATAAATTGTATCACAAACTATACGTTGGCAATCCGAATGTGGGTGAAAACGATCTCTGGAACTGTCATGAATATGTGTAAATGAAAATGAAATAAATGGAAAAAATGATAAATAACCAAAAAACAGCAGTTGAAGGAGCTACAGGCAATGAATGAACGTTTATTAAAAGAAAAAAATGATAGTGATGACGCATCAAAACCACATTTGCGCCGTTCTAACATGAAAACTAAAGCACAAGCATCAACATCTAAAATACCGAATTGTGATGCTCCTGATAGCAGTGAAGATAATACCTTAGATGTAGATGATGTGAATACGTTCAAAACATTTCGTAAAATTAAAAAGTACATAGTACAGCAAGAGCTTCGTAATCTACCAAGCTTCCTTGGCACGACAATGCAATTGCCAGCATTTTATCGTTCATATACTGATTCCAAAGAGTATTTTTCTAATGCAGCAAACCACGGTAATCGACTTCGACATGCATTAACTAGTAAAGCATTAAAGGCTGTGTCGGAGCTACTACTCACTCTTGATACGGTGGACATTGCCATTGATATGCTTGCTTTTCGATTTGGACAATCTGAGCAGCCGAATAAATTACGGCCATAATCTATTGCGGATTATGCTATGCTGATCTTAACAACATCAGCTAATGTTTCTGCAGTTGGTGATGTAGCAGATAAAATGAAGCCGATGTTGATTAAAATGCTTGTTGAGAGGCTGGCGGACGCTTTGCGACAAAAATGGTTCAGATGTAGAAGGGAATGGAGACAGAGGCAAGGTTGTTAAAATAGGGACATTTAGCTTCTTTAAATGGCTTCTAGATGAAAGCCAATATTATATCAATATGATCCCTGCTAGCACATCACGTGAAAACAAAAGTAAATCGAATAAAAATAAGAGCTCAATAAATGTACATCAATGTTCAACAGTTGGAAATGATGCTGAAAAATCAAGGAAGAAAAAAAAACGGATTTGTTTCAACCGAAAGAAATTCGTGGAAATGAATCAACTATGTTTCGTATTTCTCAAAAGAAGGCATCGATGGCAAAGATATTTTCACAAAAATTCTGATTGAGCTAGAACTTTTCATAAACTGCTGAAAGACACAAATTCTAAAAATTCAACTGATTCGAATGATTTAACAGACGAGGTTAAACCGACAATGTCACACTTTAATGGCGATGCAAACACATTGTTTAAAATAGTGTCTGTCGTTTTACATGGTTCTGTATCACAAATAACTACTTACGATCTTTTCGAGACGAGACGAGTGTGCTAGTGTTGCTCTGTTGGAAGAAGAGATAGCAAATAAATTGCAGCTCACAGGACCAGTAGTTCAATTATGGATGGGGTGAACAAAGGATATCACTAATTTTGAAAAGGATTCCATTCGAGTCAAATTAAGTATTTCAGCACCAGGTGTTAATAGCTCAAGATATCACTTAAAGAATGTGAGTACCGTAAACATCTTTCGCTACCTTTTCAAAACCTTGATGCTAAGGAAATTCAAATAAGGCATTCATATTTGCGCGCTATCGATATCAAATCCTTAAAACGTGTTGTTTCCACTATACTCATTGACCTTGATAATAGCAATTTAATTGCACCTCTTGAATTGAAAACTGACCCTGGTGAACTATATCCTGTTGCAGTTAGAACAAAATTAGGCTGGAGTATTCATGGCCCTGAGTCTCATTGTGGTGATCAAACAGCAAAGCACTCAACATTTCTTATATGTGAATGCAAGACATTGGAAGAGGAGAAAGTAGATGAGATGCTTCAGCGATATTTTTCGATGGAAGATTTCGGAGTAAAACCTGTAACTGTACTGAATGGTCTAGTCCTCGATCGAAAAAAGAGCTTGTGATATATTAAAAAATACCACAAAACGTGACGATGACTGTTGTGTCACTGTGCTCTTATGGAAAACAGATGTTTCGAAAGACTGCTATCGGTGATGCATATCGATTGAAGATACAGGATTATATTACTAAAGGATATGCAGTGAAACTCAGTGAGGATGAAGTTGCAGCGATTTCCGATAATATGTGGTATCTGCCTCAACATCGACGCCAAGTAAACCAAAATTGCGACTTGTGTTTGATGCGAAAGCTAAATTTTCAGGGGTATCGTTAAATTCAGACTGACCGGTCCTGACTCCCAACTAAGTTGTTGGATTATTGATGAACTCAGTTCTGAAAGATTTTTGAATGAAAACTGCAATTATATTAAACCTCTTTAACAAATACCTAAACCCATACACCATAAGCAACAATTCCCTTTCATTGCAACCGCAAACTACTTTTCAATCCAAGCAGGGGCGCATACGGAAAATGTCTTAGGGGGTCCAAAGAAGTTTTTTTAATAAAAAGTGTTATGCTATAGAAATTACAATATTTGTCACAACAACACATAGATACCTTTTAAGACCTAGGTCTCACAACAACTTGCATTCTGAGGTGTTGATGAATGGTTTCTAAGCTTTTATGGATTGAACGTCACCGAGACTTTTGATTCGAGCAAAGCATTCCCTTTGTACGATTTGTACAAGGAAAACCCTCTGAATTATGTCACTATGATAGTGAGTGGTCTCAACATTCGAGCACTGCTGGTGACGAAATTTATAACAAAACAACGAGATCAGCAACAGTGCGACAATGTTGTATAGGGAAGCAAAATTTGATGTTAAATTGCGATCACCCATAATCCGCATAGCACAGAGTCTAAAAGAGTTAGGCTGGACACAGTTGTAGCGCTCCAGACTTGACAATAATACTCCATACAGAAACGTAAATATGACTTATAAACGTGGAGTAATTGATGCGTAGTGAAATAGTATTTACATCTAATAAGAAGGCCGAGTTTTTTTTGACACACTTTTTGCCATCGCCATTATATGATCGTTCCACAGTTGGAAATTGTGACTCCCAATAAACGAAAGCTTTTACATTCGTCTGATTTTTCATCACACATTATACTAATAGAAATATCATTAGGGAACTCAATCTTTGATCTGGAAACTATATCAATATCTGTGTTTTAGTGGAATTAAAATAAACAAATTTTTGTCACCCCAATCGGCGATTTCTTCCTAAGTTTCGATTTTTTCCTTCGTTTAAATATATCTCCGATTTATTCGTTCGTGCATTTTATACTTTAAAAATATGGGGACGAATGACTTGTGCAGTAATCATATGCAAAACTATTTATCGGATTACTGGTGATTTTCAACAATGCGTTTATATAAATTAATAATAGACTGGGGAATAAAACTGAGCATTGGGGTACACTAGCGTTTATTAATTTCAACTCAAAGGAAAAGCCATCGATGGATACCGAATGTATTGGTCGGTAAGAAAATTGTGAATCTTACGACTACGGATTGAAATACGTACGCAACGAGCTTGTTGATCAGGTCGGCATGCCAGATTCGACCAAATGCTTATAAGATGTCTAATGCAATAACATAAGTTTTACAATCTTTTTCAAGTGTTCTGTTCCAACCATGTGTGACATAGTTCAATAGATCGGTTGTTGATCCTTTGTTGCGAAGACCGTATTGGCTGTTAGATATTAAATGGGTGCCTTTTGAGCAACGTGACTTTTCTTGCTGCGTCAGTGACGATTAAATCACCGCAATAACAAGAGGGATAGAAGATTTGGTACCAGACATTAGAAAATGAATGGCACAATAAAAACTTTGGTCAGAAATGAACATGGTAGAATTTTTTCCGGTTTCACTCTGTTAATTTCTGTTTTTTTTGTTTCTGATTATCTGGTTCGATATGTTATTGGCCTTTAGATATTGGGAACGATTTAAAGGATTTTTGTTATGGACCCAAATGTTACATAATCTACGATGGCTTCTAAGGGCCAGTTTGGCTGTTTAGGAAAACAAATATTTTTGTTGGGATTTCATTATTGAGAAGGGAACGAATTTATTGAAAACAATCTAGTCAAACAAAATTAATGCTCTTTTATTATCTGGTAGGACCAACCTACCAGAGTTTCTGACAATCCTGACCAAAGATCTTTATTTTTTTTTTCACAAATGATCTTTCGTTCGTACAATTTAGAGTATCAGAGCTTTTTGATGGATCAGATCATAAGTTAATTTTAACATATTTAAATTTATAAGTTCCTAAACAGATTAAATTTGATCCGAGTCTTGTTTGGGATTATAAAACTGCAGATTAGCAGGAGCCAATTAATTCAAACATTTCTGCATATACTTTTCAGAAATAATACACGTGGACTGATAAATGGGTTTCGAGTAAATGTAAAAATGTAATAAAATTTTAAAAAAATGCTTTTCGAAAGTATAACTAAAACAAACGTGTTGACAAACCTTAGATTATAACATATAGAAGGAAATGTATGTAGAAATATCGATAAGAAGATTGTTTTATTTTATTTTTATATTATCGAAGAATTATCGAAGAATTAAATAAAATATTCTTTTTGTTGTCACTTTCTTGGGCATAAGAATAATAATTCTTACATTTGTTTTGATTAAATTAAATTGTAATAACATGCATAAAACACTAGAAATTCTAATTGTAGTCGCACTGTTGGGCGTCATAATTCCATTTACGGCAATAGCGCTACAATACGCCAAAGAAATTTTCTTCGCCTCAGCACTCTTTCTTCTTGTCGCCATCGTTTACAGGATGTAGAAAACCAGCTGCATGTTGCCTGTAGTATCGGCCATGGATCCCCATGCTGACGCTAATATTCGAAAAAAGCGTTCCTTTACGGAAGAAGAGCTACAAGCTCTAATTAATGAGAGAGCGTCAGCACTCATGGCCGAAAAAGACGCAGCCCAGGGAACCTCCGCCAGCAAAACAAGCCCTCAAAATTTTACCCCTTCTTGTTCTTCGGAACCATTACTTCAAGAGGCAACCCAAGTCAACCAAATTTCGGTTAAAGTTCCACCCTTCTGGCATAGTCAGTCAGATACTTGGTTCACCATGCTGGAAGAACAATTCCGTATTTCTCGCATCAAATCTCAAGATGCGAAATACGGATACGTTCTTAGCGTTCTCACCCCAGATATTTCTTCACTAATCTGGGACGTCTTAAGTGCACCTAAGGGAGCAACACCATACGACCAAGTTAAAGCAGCACTTCTAAAACGCCTAACCTCTAGCACTACTGAGCGCATCAGAATCGTGCTTAGACGTATGGATCTCGGCGATCACAAACCCTCCCAGCTGCTAAGGGACATGATCCGTAAAGCACAAAATGCTTTCACTGAGGACACCCTCAAACTTCTCTGGGTAGAAAAACTACCTGTCTCCGTTCGTACAGCACTAGCCGTTGTCGAAATCGATCTTGATAAAACAGCCGAACTGGCTGATGGCATTTACGCTGCTCATGGAGGATTATCTGTCATGACAGTCACCTCTTCCCATAACGAAATTGCTTCCTTGACTGTGAAGTTCAATGAGCTCCAGTCAACACTTATGAATGCTATCTCAGCAAACAACTTTCAAAGTAGAAGTAGGTCCAAGGACCAAAACTACAGCCGAGATCGTACCCCTAGTCGCTTCCGCTATCGCCCAAGATCTAGGTCTAGATCGAATCAAATAGATGGCTCGTCACAAGTGGTGGCATGTGACAACAGCCAATCTCATCACCGCCTTCTCGTTTATGATCGGATTTCACGAAAATCCTTCTTAGTCGATACAGGGGCCGAAGTGTCTGTTCTTCCAGCTACTGTGGAAGAAAAATTATCTAAACTTTCTGATTTCCCACTCTTTGCAGCGAACGCTACCAAAGTCAGAACGCTGAAAGCTGAAACATCCACTTCTCCAGTTCCAACTTTAACTACAATCGACAATTCGATTGACCCTTCTGTCGTCAACATTCTAAGGAATTTTAAAAATTTAACTTCTGCAAGTGATCTTGCTTTACAAGTCAAACATAACGTTACGCACGTTATTGAAACTCGTGGTCCTCCCATTTCTTCAAAGTACCGTAGACTAGCTCCGGACAAGTTGGCGATAGCCAAGACCAAATTCGATACCATGCTGGCTCAAGGTATTTGTCGACCTTCTAACAGCCCATGGTCGTCTCCTCTCCAGCTCGTCAAAAATAAGAACGGCGACTGGAGACCTTGCGGTGATTACCGTTCTCTAAATAATATCACTACTCCAGACAAATATCCTATTCCTCACTTACAGGACTGCACTCAACAACTTCATGGATGCAACATCTTTTCTACAATTGATCTCATTCGTGCCTATCATCAAATTCCTATTGATGAGCACGACATTGCTAAAACAGCAATATCCACACCGTTCGGACTCTTCGAATTCGTTCGAATGACATTCGGATTGCGAAACGCTGCACAATCATTCCAACGGTTCATGCATTCAATGTTAAGAGACCTCGATTTCTGCTTCATCTATATTGATGACCTCCTTATTGCTTCTGAGACGTATGAGGAACACCTCACTCACCTTCAAACTGTTTTTGAACGTCTATCTAATGCAGGTCTCATCGTCAACGTTGAAAAATGCCACTTTGAAAAAACCAACGTTGACTTCTTAGGACATCACATTAACTCGACTGGAATTAAGCCGACTTTATAACGTGTAGATGCGATCAACAATTTCGATCGTCCAGAAACCGTTAGGCAACTCCGTCGTTTTCTGATCAATTACTACCGTCAATTACTACCGTATGATCAATTTCTACCGTCGATTCATACCTCATGCTGTTGGCAATCAAGCCATATTCAATGATTTTCTAAAAGGTTCCAAAAAGAATGACAAACGAGTCATTCAATGGTCCGAAGACGCCATTCAGGACTTTGACCTGTGCAAGCGGCAACTCGCCGAGGCAACAACTCTTGCCCATCCCTCGCACACTGCCCAACTTTCGGTAATGGTCGATGCTTCTGATAAAGCACTTGGTGCGGTAGTTTAACAAAAAATCAACAACTGTAGGACACCTCTCAGTTTCTTCTCTGTTCGACTAAACGAGTCGCAACAGAAATACAGCGCTTATGATCGCGAACTTCTAGCAGATTATTCTGCTATCAAACACTTTCGGTATCTTCTTGAAGGCAGAACCTTCACTCTCTTCACCGATCATAAGCCTCTTATCTACGCTTTGTCGCAGAACCCTGCCAAAGCAAGTCCTCGCCAATTCAGGCATTTAGATTTTATCAGTCAATGATATCCAACATATTGCCGGGATTGAAAACGTAGTTGCAGATACACTTTCTCGTATCGACCAACGATCAATACCAGAATGTATTAATTATAACGAAATTTCTGATGCTCAGTTCGATGACTGCAAACTAAAGGAATTAATGGACAGTACCTCCACACTTCAATTCCGATCTTTTCCATTAACTTTTGGGCAATCTTCTAAAACAATTTTATGCGATACATCTTCAGGTAACGCACGCCCTTTCATACCAAAGCATTTTCGTCAATCCGTTTTTAACAGCCTACACAATTTATCTCATCCAGGGGTTAACAGTTCTGTCAGACTCCTTACGGATAAGGTCATTTGGCCATCCATTAAAAAGGACGTCAAACAAATGGCACAGAACTGCAAAAACCAACACTCAGCACTCTACTTTAATTGATTTGCACGTTTCGGAGTACCTTCAGTAATCGTCTTTGATCAGGGCTCCCAATTCGAATCCAATCTCTTTAGTGAGTTGTCTAAACTCCTAGGTTTTGAACGCAAACGCACTACCAGCTACAACCCTAAATGTAACGGTCTAATCGAACGTTGGCATCGAACATATCATGGCTTACGACAGGACAGACTGGACAAGGATATTACCGTCAATAAACTTGGTTTACGAACCACTTTTCGCGAAGATTTTCAATCTTCATCTGCGGAACTAGTTTATGGTACGCAAAACCGTCTTTCTGGAGAATTTTTCAGCAAAAATACCACTTTTATTCCACAATCTGATCTTGTTTCACAATTGAAACAACACTTCGATCACCTTCCTCCCATTACTGCATCAAGGCACTCCTCCGAAAAAGTTTTCGTTTTCAAAGCCCTTGATACTTGCTCTCATGTCTTCTTACGCACTGAATTAGTACGTAAGTCGCTTCAGCCTCCATACGAAGGTCCATACCTAGTCATCAGTCGCGATAAAAAGAACTTCGTCATTGATCGTAAAGGTCAACACATGCGAGTCTCCATTGACAGATTAAAACCTTGTTTAAGGTCAGAATCTGAAGATATCTCAACTCAACCTCCATCGTCTTCCAGCACAACGCCTAGTCGCGCTGACGAAAGATTGTCTGCTTCAGACAACGTCCAATCTACTTCTTCGGACGTCTTCAATTCTATACCTTCTACTTCC
This sequence comes from Diogma glabrata, assembly GCA_963693315.1. Lineage (NCBI taxonomy): Eukaryota > Metazoa > Arthropoda > Insecta > Diptera > Cylindrotomidae > Diogma > Diogma glabrata. Next base: position 11,878,758 of record OY856186.1, read on the forward strand.
ACAAACACCGGAAACAACAACACAGACACCACTAAGTCGACTAGAAAGGTAAGATTCGACCTTACACCTCAATCTTTCACCTTCAACCCTTTCGCTGCAACTACCCGAGCAGGTCGAACTACTAAAACTCCTGCTAGCTTTCTTAATGCTACTGCATACTAAATCTCCTTTCTCTCTTTTTCTTAACGTCCCATCTGCGGTGGCACTGGAGGGGAGTGTTGTGGCGAACACTTTAACTAATAAACTATAACATTAATAATGTCACGGTGTAAGGGCCAGTAAAAAAAATAATGGAGAATAACATTAATAACACCACGGTATAAAGTAGACTATTTTTTTTGACATACTTACTGAGATTATATATTTTTTGTTAACACGTTTTATTTTTAGATTTTGTAAATAGAAAATATTTAAAAATACTTATAAGCGACTGATAATTTTGAATTGTAGTGGTGTTCAGAAGCAAGACGAAATAGAATAGAAGCTCTATATAGTAGTATAAAAACATATAATTTTAATAAAAATTGATGTAATTAGTTGTAAACTATGCAATGTATGTATGGTTAATAAATGTCGACGATGATTTGATATAATACAGATAAATAATATTTGGAATAAAAAGTGAAGTAGTGCAACTACGCACTAAAGGTACCATCAGCAATATAACAACTATAAATCACAACCAACTGAAGTCAAACATTGGAGATCTACATCCATAGCCTTACCGGCGTGAGTCTGCAATGATAATTTTTATCCTCAAAACTTTAAAATTAGCGTTCCAAAAATCCTCAAAGAAAATTGATCAATACTAACAAATTTTAGTTCCATAGTTAGCATCGTATCTTCTGATATTCAGAGATGTTAATCTATAATTTATTATCACTATATACACTATACAATATCTAAGTTTAAATTAAAAAAATGCTGAAAAATTATCGGTTAGGGGGGGTCCGGACACGAACCCCCCCCTTGTGTGCGCCCCTGAATCCAAGAATCCATCAACAACCAATATTAATCGCCAACCCATCACCCCGGTACTATACATCAAGAAAAAAACTTTTATATTTTAATTGACAGAATGCTGAAGGGATTCTCATCACTCGAAAGAATTAAAATTATATTCAGATCAGGAAACACTAACCACCAAAAGTTTTCACAATGCTCAAAGACACAACGATGCACAGCAAAACATGCATTTCAAGAATCATCGCAGCATCTCAATAACAAAATGTACCAAAACTTCCAGCAGATTACACAAGAATAACTATATCTACGTCCACAACCTCCAACATGCACAACCCCCCAACGTACCAATCATTAACCATCCACAACTCATTTCCTCACTACAACTACCGTAAGACTTCCTTCTACCTAATATTATCAAACGCCACTTCTACCCATAAAAAGGATTACACAACGGTTTTTGCATCCTTTATTAATGAGACCTCGCATACGTTCAACTTAGATAACCCGGCAAGCCAATTCTTTGCATAGAAAGTAACCATCGAAACCTATCACAAAAGAATCACTATTTATTCTCTCTTACGACAACTTTATCAATAAAAAATCGAACACATCAATTGTTGTTTAATAAGCGTTTTAATTTTCATTTTTATATTATTAATTTTATTTTATTTTATTCATATTCACGAAATAGTTCCTAAGTGAAGTACTCCCGACTCAACATTTTTATCATTTTAAAAATGACGAATGGAATCAGTAACAATAAAAGTCAAAAGAGTAAAGTTATACCACAACAACTGTTTTGAAAATACCAGCCCAAATCATTGACTAGCTGCATATCTACCTAACTCAAAGTAACCTTTAACTTGCCGTAAATATTTATTTCAAAAAATTCTTAATGAAAACATAAAAATTTGTATCGTGGTAATGGCCACGAAGCACGTTATATAAAATCGCAAAAATACCCAACACTCACAAACAAATAATAATATAGTAAAACATATACTAAGCAAAAACTAACCTGGGTGGTAGCCTGAGTACATTAGTTATAATAAGTGTTCAAAATAATTTAGTATTAACACTATGAGTGCTTTCCAAACGACGACTTATTACTTATTTGCCGACATATTAAAATTGTCAAAACAAAATCATTCAAGACCAAAATGTCTATAATTATGTCAGTTTAAATCTGATTCATAAAAACGTTTGATCAAATTAGAGACAGATTAACTAAATTGAATAAAAAGTATATTTGACATATCAGATTAGAAATTTATGGAAAATAAGTCACCTCGGCAGTATACTTATTCGAATAAGCTTAGAATAAGTTACGTTCCACAAATAAGTCGTCGTTTGGAAAGCACCTTTACACTATATCACTAAACACTATAAATCACAACAAAAAAAATTTATTTAACTTATACCGAGAAGAACCGCGAACCGATTGATTTTAAAATCTAATATTAAATCACTGACAAGTCACTAATCAAAAATAAAAATAAATCAATCGATTGACCAATTTAATAGTCCCCGAGCAACTAACTATTTTTTCAAAAAAACAAAAACTTATTGATTTTAACAAACGGTAAATACAAAAAAATTAAATCAAGTTTTACATATTTCTCTCAAATTATTTTATTAATAATAAAATAATTATACAGTTGATCTATAAATGTTGGGGATGATACATTTTTGATGAAGTGAGGATCAGGAGAATGAAGTTGCAGCAATTTCCGATAAAATGTTGGATTTGCCTCATTTTGGAACATCGACGCCAAGTAAACAAAAATTGCGACTTGTGTTTGATGCGAAAGCTAAATTTTCAGGGGCATCGTTATATTCAGAATTACTGACCGGTCTGGACCATTTCAGTTCTCTTGTTAGATTATTGATAAAAATTTGAGAAGAAATATTCGCATGATAAAAATTCGGGAAGCCGTCCGAAAATTTTAATGTGTTTTGTGGTGGGTTGGTAGAGTTGGAAAAAAATTTTTTTGTTTTGTATATTTTAATTTTCATAAATTTTTGTGTTATGTAATTTTTTTTTTATTTGTGAAGTTAAGTTGTTTGTTTTGAATTTGAATTGAATTGAATTGAGTTGAATTTTCTTTTGAATTTCGATAATTTTTAGGGTTCCGTTTTTTATACGGAACACTGTTGGTAAGAGTAAAACGAGTTTTTCACATTATTTCGACTATCTCGATTAATATAAATCCAATGAACTTGAAATTTGGCATGCGTATAAAACTAATCTGTCCAAACAAGATGAGGGGTTGAAAAAAAAAACAAAATGGATTTCGTTTGTTTAACAGGGCTACGATGTGAGGCCTTTGAGAAAATACATTTTTATATAGAGTCAAGTAGGGTATCATATGAAAGGGCTTCACTTCAGAATTTCAAAAAAATATATTTTGGAATTTTACAACCCCGAAAATTTTTTGTGTAAATCTAAATAATAGCGTTTTCTGTATGTTTTCTTTCCTTGATTGGCTCCGAGCCTAAGTAATCGAAAATCTTAAAAAGGATTTTGAATGATAGAAAAATTAGTAAGTTTTTAAAGAAAAATATAGCGAAGTACCATATACTAATAATTATACTTATTAAGGGGGTGGATATGAGAAGGTGTAAAAACATCATTTAAAACCGGGTCAAGTGGGGTGTCATTTGAAAGAGGACCAAAATTAAGAAAAATTACAATTTTTTTTAGAATTTTGCGATGCACAGTTTTTGTATTATTGTCAAAAAAGTCCTATTTTTAGTCCCACTCCCTAAATTTCGTCGTTAATTACAAGAATTGAGTCGCTCCTTAGTTACCATAAACAGCTATGGATAACATTTAACCTAAAGTAATATTTTAGGGTTCCGTTTTTTTATACGGAACACTATTGGTAAGAGTACAACGTGTTTTTCACATTATTTCGATAATCTCGTGAACCGATGATCCGATGAACCTAAAATTTGAGGTGCTTATAAAACTAACCTATCCACACAAGATGGCGGGTTAAAAAATAAGTAAAGTTGTGTTCGTTTGTTTTAAGGAGGTACGATGTGAAGCCTTTGAAAACAAAGATTTTTTTAGCGAGACGAGTAGGGTATCATATGAAAGGGCTTTATATCAGCATTATTTAAAAATATATTTTGGAATTTTTCACCTCACCATTTTTCGTATAATTTTGAAAAATGACGCTTTCGGGATGTTTTATTGCCCCGATTAACTCCGACCCTACTTAATCGAAAATCTTGAAATATATTTGGATTGATAGAAAAATGAGTAGGTTTTTAATGAAAAATATAGAAAAGTGGCAGATACTCATAACTATATTTATAAAAGGGGTGGGAATGTTAAGGGGTAAAAACATCATTTAAAACCAGGTCATGTGGGATGTCATTTGGAAGAGCACTTGATTTTAGAAATATTGCCATTTTTTTTAGAATTTTGCAATGCATAGTTTTTAAATTATTATCAATAAAGTGAAACAAAAAGTTGGTCCCCCCCCCTTGCATTTCGTGCCTAATTAACAGAAAAATTTGAACAAATTCATAGAGACAGGAAGTTTTCTATATTTTGAACGAAAATTATAGCGAACTCTCAAATAATTATATTTTTGTGTTTTTAAGGGATTGGGGTGGGGAAGGGTGAAAAAAAAATTTTTTGACCCAAGCGAGTGGGGTGTCATTTGAAAGAGCACCAAATTTCAGAAACTTTTCATTTTTTTTAGAATTTTGTGGTACACAGTTTTTGAGTTATTCTAAAAAATGTGCAAATTCCAGACCGTTCCCCGTTAATTTTTTTCTTTTGAAATTTTTTATTTTTGCTGTGGTTTTTTTCTGAGTTCTTGAATGTTCAGTGGAAATTATTTTTTGATTTTTACAATTTTTTTTAAAATTTAGTTTTGGGTAAATTTGTTGTTACATTGTGGTTTTTGGAATTATTTTGTTTAAAAATGCTGATTTTTTCTGAATTTGGTAATTATTTTTCTGAGTTTGAGAACTATTCGATTTTCGTCTCAAATATTCACCCTACTTGCTGTCTATCGTTTTCATGAAAACACTATTAGTCCCTGGGCCTTTCCTACATAATTTTCTGATTACCACATATTTTATACTTCGCGATGCGCCTGTCCTTGACGAGCCCGAAAACATTTGTTCTGCCATTTTCTTCAAATCGGCCGCTTTTGCTTTCGGCAAGCTCCGAAAAATGCCGATTGCCCGCGATCTTGTAAATTTGCTACCACATTTATTTTTTTTAACTGTGGAGGTTGGAAATTTGTTTTAGAATACGAGGGTAAGCTTGTCCGAACAAAATGTGTTTGCTATTGTCGAGTCCGACAACTGACATTTTGGATGTTTGGGTTATCGGACTAGACAATAGCAGACAAATTTTTGTCGGAAAAGGTTACCCTTGTGTTCTAAATCAAATTTCCAACCCCTATAGTTAAAAAACAAAAATTTACAAGATCCCGGGCAATCGGCATTTTTCGGAGCTTGCCGAAAGCAAAAGCGGCCGATTTGAAAAAAATCGCAGAACAAATGTTTTTGGGCTCGTCAAGGATAGGCGCCTCACGGAGTATAAAATATGTGGTAATCAGAAAATTATGTAGGTGAAGGCCCAGGGACTATATTCTTGTTATTTTTACCCAACTCAATGGGTCTGTTTAGTAAATTGGAATTTTCGTTTCTTTTTCTTCGTCAAAAATTGTGGAAAAAGATTATGTTTGACTTATATGATTCCCACTGAATTTTCAATATGTCTTATACATTTTTAATTTTTGAATAAATGTTTAAGTTTTTTAAAATGTTGTACATTTTGATATATTTTAGTTTTTAAATCCTAATTTTTTTGATGCGTTTGAAAATTTGTTTGTAAATTTGTGTCTGAGTTTTTTGTTTTTCAGTTTTGTTCTCTGGGCGAAAGGCAAGATTCTTGTAAGTCCTGACGCGCAGAAAAATTTTTAGGTTTCAGGTTTTTCTATTTTTAGTTTATTTTAGAACCGCAATGGTAGGAAAGTTCCTTCAGAGGTCTTCCTAACGGGGTGTACAATACATACCCGCGTACCTTAGTTAGGTGGGCATTGGCTGCTGCGAGAGGGTCGGGAGTGGTGATTTGATATGGCTCGGATCTTGTTGACCGCTGATGGTTTACCATCTAGGTCATCCCGCCATAATTATTTTACCACATTCACGGGTTTTTAATGAGGTCACCATGAGGTGACCACCAAGTATTACGTTCAATTAGTTTAACTGCCATTGTCCTCGAGAATTCTATTCGTTAGAGCAAAACCTGTTGGAAGATAGAAAGAGCGTAGACCAGTGGACGATAACAGGGAAATGAATCGCCTGTCGTTCGGACTATAGTGACTGACGGTCTTTATTCCTAAAACCAACCTCTTTATTCTCCACACATGGTATTCCGATGGAACAGGAGGAAGGTAAATGCTAGCTCTTGGTTTTCTGAGCAATAATTAGACCACTGCTGTCGTCTGGTCATCCTTCTATTTTCACCGAAACACTCGTTCAAACCCCCTTTTTTTATTATGCGTTTAGGTTTTTTGGTTTTCGATTCTGTTGGTAAGATTCAGCTCGATTTTTCTGCGGCCACCGATCCGATTTTTTTATTCTTAAGTTTTCTTAAATTTGTTTTTGGATATATTTTTTTCTCCTTATAATTTTTTTACTGTCAGTATTTTTGTTCTTTTTGTCCTTGAGGTTTTTTTTTGCCTTTGGTAAATCTTGTTATATCTGGCCCATCTAAATCAGTTGGTAGAGCTTGAGAGTCTATCTCGGGGTTTGGGTTCGAGCTCAGCTCCCATATGATTTTTCTTGATTTTTTCTAAGATTCTCAGGGTGAATGTAGCTAGCTAGACTTCCTCCTTTCGTCCTGTCCTGTAAAGGGCAAGATATTTTTTGTCTGTTGTACTTCTATTTTCGGTTCTTTTTACCTATAAAGTAATAAACTATAGCGTAGCTCACAATTGTTAATATACATTTTCAAATGCTTTTTCACCTATTTTGAGTGAAACACACTTATTTTTTTCAAATACAACATTTCCGGGAAGACCGTCTCATATTCTTTTTATTTTACATTCATTTTTGCATGGTTATGGAAAAATAAAAGAATTCTTTTGTTGTTATGTTTTTTAATTGTTTTTTAAGTGCATTTAGTTGGTGGTGCATAATTGAGTTGGCCATTTGACAGCTCTTTTGGAATTCTTGGGCAGTTAATAAGGTGGGGTGTAAAGGAAATCTGGATAGGTTGGAACTTCCAACGCATCAGTATTGCAGGCCGCGCACCTAGTGAAGTTTTTATACCCTAAACCAGCTTCAGCTTGTGGGCCCGAAATAGAAACCCTGCTGCTCCAGCACAAATACATCAGAATGTGCGCGTTTATTCGTTGTGTAAATTGGATCAGAGATTGAATGAAAAGGTGAAGAAAGAAGACTCTGGCGGACCTACACAAAAAACCATGACCGTCACGTTCGCCCCTATAGCTTCATGATTCACGTGCATGCACACCCAATATACTAACACCTATATACCTACACGCCCTCATACATACCCCCATACACTCACGAATACCTACATACACGCCATCATCCATACCACCATATACTCACGCATACATACATACACGCCATCATCCATACCCCCATACAGATAAAAATAATAAAGTCCCAAAATGGCTGTAATGACGATTACCCACAAATTAAAATTGGAATTTAACACAATATAAATATTTAATTATTTATTTCATAAACATCCGTTTTCATCCGTTTTCACATAAGTTAAAACTAAACACAGTGCTACACCTTAAAAAATTGAACTAATATATCTTATCTTATACGACACAAACAGATAAAAATTTTATAAAATTACATTAATAAATTGGTCTTGAAACAACACAGACACGGACAATTGTTCTGTTTCCTGACCATTGGGTCACATTGGTTTAAAGGCATCAATTTGTCGTGATGTAGCGTCATTGACTAAGCAGTCTTTGCCCTACATGTCTCTGGTACACCAACCTAATTCTGTCGGCATTACCCAGGCAGCACGACGTGGACGTCGAATTTCGGGTTTCGTTTCCCAATATAAATTAAATAAATTTGGTTATAAATTTGGAAATATTAATTTACTAATGAATAAACGGCAAGAAACATAATTTCATGAACAATTAGACCTTAATCGTCATCACCATCAGGGAAGGTAATTTTATTGGTATTTCTGTTAAAGTTTTTTTTCTTATTATTTCTGTTAAATTCATTTATACATATTTGTTATTTTCATAATGATTCATTAACGTAATTATGTTTTAGGGTGGGTTGTGACTCGGCAATGCAACCACCCATCAAACCTGGGTGGTGTTTGAGGCACGCGGTGTTTGTTTTAGCTAGTTCTAAATTTCTTGTAAGTGAGGTTGGTCAAAAGAACCTTCGCTCAATCGAGCTAGTGACAGGGTGTATTTTGCATGCACGACCAACTGGTAGACCTTCTCAGTCTACCAGACAAACTCCATACTACACTCTAATAAATCTAAAAGACCAGAAACCTATATGAAGACTGTAATGATTATTGGGGCGATATGCTCGTCATGCAGTGCGCAATATGTTCGAGAACGGAATGCACTAGAGTATAAAGGCGGTAATTCTCGAGCTTTTCATGCGATCCAAGAAATATTTTCCACGGATGATTACATGGACTCAATTGAGTCAGAACAGGAAGTGCTAGAGGTTACAAAATCTGTGATTGAAATTTGTAAACACGTTAACTTTGATCTGCGAAGTGTTATTTCAAACTCGTCGATGATTATAAGCAACTTCTACGATAAAAGCTGCCAGTCCGCTGTAATAAGCATAAATGTTGAGAACGAAGATTTCACTGCAAAAAATTTGGTACTATTTTGGGACACCAGAGCAGATGTTTCCATAACCTTGAATTTGTTCAAATTTTTTCTTGTGTAATGTTCGAAGTTAAGGGAGGGGACAGGAAAACAAACACTCGTTTTTGTCAATATTTAAAATACTAAGCAGTCGAAAAATCAATGAATTTTTAATACAAAAAACTTTTGTTTTACTATCTCCTTATCTATGTCCATAAAATATAGATAAAAAAAATATTTTAAATTTTTTTGTTATCAACAGGCGTGAGAAGACACATTTAATAACTGTAGAAAATTTCAAATTGGTAGCACTTATAGTTTGTGAGTTAATCGAATATGTAGAAATTCGGACAGACACCGAAGTCTCACCAATAGGGTACCGTTTTTACTTTTTTAAAGTACGGAATCCTAATTACGTCATGATCGTAAGTATATTAGGATACCATATTTTAATTAGTATTATTTTTAGTCATGTGAACAAATAAAACTTGATTTGAAATAAAAATATAATTGAATTTTAATTACGTATATGAGGACCAAATGTACTTGACTATAGAAAACACAAAAATAAATAAATTCCTGATCTAAGAGAAAATAAAGCGGCGTTTTTAACAATAAATAGAAACTGTGTAACGTACCTGTGTCTGAGAAAATAGTGACGAAGAAAGTTAGGAAACGTCAGCTGACATAAAAATTTAGGTTGTAGAACAAGAAAAACTATTGGCTAGGATATTCATTGGAACATTGAATTAAGGTTTTTTTGTTGGTGTGGGCTGAACATTGGTTTGACTCTTGACTACTTATTTTATTCTTCAGATAACAGCTAGGTGTGAGCATCCCACACGAGTTCATATCGCTATAGATGTCTAAAAGCAAATTTGTTTCGATGCAATCAAACGAAAATCTTTGAAAACGCTTAAATATTTATAAAATGTGGAAATAAAAATTCTAAAATTGTGCCAGATTTGCTAATTCTCTCAACTCAAAACAAAAAAAAAATTTGTATTGAGTTAAAACCATCTAAGCATATGAAAAAATTTAGCACACGCTGTCAGATGTGTAACGTAATGTAATGATGTAAATTAGCGTATTTTCTCCTCATTTGAATCAACAAAATTCTAACGGATTGTGTACATGCATGATTTGTTCTGTTTTTGTCCGTACCTCGAAATTTATCCTCACTGCATGTTCCATCTCAGCATTTGTAAGCAATTTTAATGATTCGTTGGACGTAAAAAATAATACGGTTTCATTGCAGTGTCGTGTAGTGTGGCCATGAAAAAAAAAATTGCACCACAATAAAAAAATTCATATTGTTTTGGTCAGTGACCGAATGAATTCTCGATCATCTTTTGTTACTGAATCATATATTACAAATACTAAAAATAAATTTAAAAAATTCAATTTGATAATCTAGCAAAGATTTTGAAGGTTATTTACTCTCTTAATTAAAATATAAAATCTGTCACTTTAAAATTTCAAAATTCACGAAGAAATGTCATTCTTGTTTTATTTGATTAAAAATTTCAAGGTTCGGATTAATCAAACATTGATGATGAAGGTTTGGAATGGGTCAATTACTGATGTGTTAATAGTTTTTTAGTTATAAATGTTATGTTCCTATAATAATTTATCTTAAATAATTTTATATTTTATACAATTCAAATTCAAGATCAGGTTCAGTATTTTGGATATTTGATAATTTTATTGATTTATGTGTAAACTTAATATATAAGGTATAATGTTTACTAAATAATTAATGATTGTAGCAAAAGACTGAAATTGCCGCGTTTGTTTTACTTATTTCTAACACCTTTGTTTTACTTCGGTCTGAAAGACCTAAGTATTACATTCATGAGCTCAAAGTGAAATTCTTACCGCCACTTTTTTTGACATTTCTCGACATTTTAGGACCTACTGATTCTAAAAAAGCAAAAAATAAAATGTATAAATGTCTGCCGGCCGTCCGTCCGTCACAACCGACGAAATCTAGAAAACGGCTAGACGAATTTGAAAAAAATTTTTTTTTTTAGAAATAGGTTTACTCAATGGAAAGAGCCGAAAGGACAATGTGTTCAATAACTGTACCGAAAATGTTTTAAAAAATCATCAAGTGTGTCAAAACAAGGAAATTTGCATATTTTAAAACGTTAATTTTAAGTGATTACGAGTAGGAACATTGAATTTGGAGAAATCTTGATGGTCGGGATTGGTATGTAGGACCAAAATCTAGATTATTGCATTATAAGTTTGTCAAAAAAATGTTGTCAAGTGTGTCAAAAGAAAGATTTTTATTTATTTTTTTACCCAATTTTTCGGAAAAAAAATATAATTAATTGTTTGTTTCAAATGAAATTTTATTATTATTATTGAGAATTCAATGGTCCAATGGTCTAATGTCAAACTGTTAAGCTGTCGTATGGTATAAAATAAATAGTGGTAACAAAAGTTTATATTAAAATTATTAAATCCTATAATTAAATATCGATTTCAACACATAATAAACCAGCTTTACGCCGGGATTATAATAAAGATAAAATTGAAAGTTTTCACCATTTATTGAATTATGTTAGCAAAGAAAATTGCCAGGTGACATAGCCTCAATACCACATAGCATCAGAAAAAAACATAACCAACCAAAACAAGGAAATCATCGAAATACTGTATTGTAATACTGAAAAAGCTTGGAATTGTTGTAATGGAATCAACGGGTGATCAAGAACAATTCAATATCAACAGTTTCGCTAAATTAATAGATGATAAATTCAGAGAATTCAATTTGCAACTGGTAAATGTCAAAACTGAAATCGAGAACAAGATCGATAGTAGCCTAAAAGAAGTCCTGGCGGATGTAAATACAAAAACTAATAAAAACACCGAAGAAATCGAAATACTCAAAAACCAAGTTAAAGATTTACAAGACAAATTAATTAAACAAAAGAAAACACTTGAAACAAAGGAACAAGCTGATCCAAACTGCAAAAGTACTAGAACACCAAGGCAGAAAAGTGGTCATTAAAAACAACAAGATTTGGAGGCAAATGAAGTGGTTGACCTTGATGTGCTAGAAGATCCAGATCGCAGGAACAGTCGTAGATAATTCCAAAAGACTTAGGTCACCTACAAATTCAGAATCACCTGCAAATCCAAAAAATTCAAAAATTAATAAAATCTTCAAGTGTTGGTAGACAAAGGAAGAATTCAATAGTACAAAAAACTAACCTGAAGGAGGTGTTACCCAGCGAAACTAATATTAATACCGAGAATTAACACCAAAAGCTAACACAGTACAACTCATAACACGGCGGCTAATTCACAAGAACACGATTTAAATACAACGAAACATTAATTAAATAAATGGAATCGAGGAAGGCTTTAGGATCCCACCTCGATAATTCTATCCCTAGTATAACATCATTAAGCAGCTCTGACATCTCAGCACACAGTAGCAGCACTGGCAGCAGCAACATCATAAATGTAACCAAAAACTCCAACATTAGCATCACTATCAATACTAATACCAGCAATAATATCATCGACAATAACATCATTGTCCAAAGCAAAATCACCTCAAGCACAAACAATATCGTCACCCATACCAGCAGTCATAGGAACATTACCAACAGCATAGATATCAACAGAGCCATCAAGAGCACCAACAGCAACATTGCAGCGGAAATCTCACCTAACATTACCAGCAACAACAACACCTTTGCACAATATGTAACCGCATACAATACTAGAGATTGCTCGTACAACATAGCAACTTGGAACGTCAGGAGCCTAGTTGAAGCTGATAAAATTAAAAGCCTTGAATTGGAAAAGAGCAGGCATAATATTGATATAATGGGTGTTAGCGAGACCCACTGGAAAAACAGTGGCGAAGTAAACACAGCAACCAATTATTTCGTATATGCTGGTTCTAATGATAATCACAGGAGTGGTGTAGGGTTCCTAATATCACAAAAGCTGAAAAAAAACATTACAAGCATAATACCATAAAGTGAAAGAGTGCTTATGATTCAGCTAGAAGGCAAAAAGAATCATATCAATTTAATCTAGGTTTACGCCCCAACAGCCAACTGCGACGAGAATATTTGTGATGAATTTTATAATGATATAGAGGAGCTAATAATCCAGCTAAGGAAAGAAGACGTCACAATCATTCTCGGTGATTTTAATGCCAAAGTAGGCGAGGTAACAGTGAATAAAGTTGTAGGCAAATTTGGGCTTGGCAGTAGAAATGCAAGAGGTTGAGGGCTAGTAGACTTTTGCAGTGACAAAGATCCAACCATAATGAATACATGGTTTGCAATGCCACGAAGAAGACGATATACATGGTAGTCGCCTAAAGACAGTGCTAACCGAATAATCCACAATCGACTACATAATTATCAACCAACGCTATAGAAACGCAGTTACAGTAGCCAAAATCTATCCCGGAGCAGACATCCAATCAGACCATGTGCTGTTATTTGCAAGAATCAGAATCAACCTGAAAAATGGACAAGAATACTAAATCCGAAAAACCTAACCTTTCGATCTTAGAATCGAGTGAATCAAAAATATATATGCCACCAGAATAAACGATAATCGGAGAACGCTTGAAACATCAATCGACAGTGAAGAAATTACCAATAAATAATGGAACCTATTCGAAAAACCACTCAAAGAAGCTAACAGCGAATTATCTCTCCAAAATACTGCGAATACTAAGAAAAAAGATTGGAGGACAAACGAAATAATAGTCATGATGTATGAACAGAATAAATGCAAAAACTGCAGGGAAACACGCTACAAAGCCCTCAACAAACTCATTAGAAAAATGCAAAAACACCTTTGAGATGCACAAGAAAATCAAAAAAATGACTAGTAAAAATAGGAAAAAAAAAACAGCAACATCCTAAAAGATGAAAGTGGTGAAGTTATTGCCTATCCAGAAGGAAGATTAAACAGATGGAAGGAATATATTAATGATTTATTTAATGATTGTAGAGATAAGCCGTATACTTATGCTGAGTTATCAAGCCCTAGTATCCTAGTAGATGCAGTGGAGGTAGCGATAAATAAGTCGATGTATAGACTGGCAACAGGTCCAGATGACATATCCAATGAACTATTAAAGTATACGAATGCTGACAAAAATATTCAACAACATTTACGATAGTGGCAATATACCAGTTGAGTGGTTGAAATTCACATTCATCACAATACCAAAAAAGCAGCACGTGAAATCATGCAACGACTACCGTTTAATAAGTCTCATGAGTCATGTCTTAAAAATATTTCTGAAAATTATTCACGGCAGAATATACAAAAAACTTGAACTGGATATTAGTGAGACTTAGTTTGGCTTCAGGAATGCATTGGGAACGGGGGATGCGCTATTCAAACTTATTACGGTGGTAAAAAGATGCACCGAAATGAACGTTGACATACACAGTTGTTTCATTGACTTTGAAAAAGCCGTCGACAAAGTAAAACACAACAAAATGATGCAAATTCCAAAACACAAAGGTCTCGACACCAAAGACATTAGAATAATACAAAACTTGTACTGGAAGCAAGTTGCTGTAATAGGTACAGCGGACGGAATCTCAGAAGAGATCGAGATAAAAAAGGTGGTAAGACAGGGCTGCATTCTCTCTCCAAGTCTTTTCAACGCGTACGCTGAAGCAGTATTCAACGATTCCTTAAACTCCATGGATACAGGTGTAAACATTAATGGAGAAAAAATAAGCAATATCAAATTTGCAGACGATGCTGTGTTGCTGGCTGCCAGCGCAAACGATCTTCAACTCATGCTACCGAACTTGGCTAACAGCTGCGAAAAATACGGATTAAGCATAAATACGACCAAGACAAAACATTTGGTTTTCATTAAAAAACACAACAATAGCTGTAACTTAACATTGGGGGCACAAAATATTGAAAAAGTCACAAAAGTGAAATATCTAGGCACCATAATGGAAAGTTCAGCCAGCAACAACAAAGAAATAAGAGCTAGAATAGAGCAGGCTAAAGCCGCCTTCAGAAATATGTCGGGCATGTTTTGCAAAAACAAACTACACTTAAACTTAAAGATCAAAATGTTAAAGTGCTACATATGGCCAATATTAGTTAGCGGCGCTGAAACTTGGACAATCACGAAAGACATGCGGAAGAAAATTGATGCATTCGAAATGTGGATTTATCGAAGAATCTTAGAAATGCACTGGAGAGACAACATCTCGAATGAAACAGTCCTAAATAGAATGGGGGCAACAAAGTATGTAACGCCGGCCATAAAAGAAAGAAAGCTAAACTATTTGGGTCTTATTATGTGGAACGACAAATACAGGCAACAACACCTGATTTTATTAGGCAAAATCATCGGAACAAGGAGCAGGGGCAGAAGAAAGACATCGTTGCTGCAAAACTTATCTGAATGGTGCAACACTGACACAACAGGATTATTGAAAATTGTTAAATCAAAACATCAGCTCCAATTGATGATGGCCAACGTCCGAATCGGACAAGGAACTTAAAGAAGAAGAAGATTCAGAATTATGACATTGTAATGAAGAGCTTCTCCATTGGCGAACCAATGGAGCGGCATAACAGGCTGCGTACCTTGAGAGTATTAACGCCAAACGACTAAAGCTCAGTCTTCGTGGATTTGATCGATTAATACCTGCTGCTTCAACACAAATACAGAAATGTACGCAATTTACGTGAATATACAGAAATGGACAATAGACGAATGAAAAAAAATAAGACTCTGGCGACCCCTTTTGCGAAAGAGCCGCGATCAACCCGTTCAACCCCCACATTCACTCCCATTCGCCCACACTCTCACGCCACATGCACGCTCACATCCTCCCACACACTCACACTTTCCTACAACCATACACGATCACCTACACACTCATATAGCGAGGCAATGTCATTCAATTCGTAGCCCCTAAAATTAATGATAATACAATAAATGATGGATTTCGGATGATACGACAAAGTCATCGTAGTTCGGGTGATGGATATGACATCGGTGTAATAAGCCTTAGTAAACTCGAAAACAACTTGTTTCAATCCAAGAACTTCCAGCTAAATCCATAGGTATACCACCACCGTAGCTCAGAATCCAAGCAGAAATATGAACTATCATAAACGTTCCATAAAAGATGTTATTTTTATCGATATTGAGGAACCAAATTGTAAATGATGATGTGCGACGCCAGTTGTCGATTAAAACCAAAAAAAAACCCCACTCGTTGACTTATACCTCGGTCTACAATTTCAAAAGCAACGGTTTTCCAGATATTTTCCAAAAAAAAAAAACAAAGCTCGGCTTTCATTAACGGAGGTGGTACTATAAATAATATGATTAAAATCGTATAAATGGTAAATTCGTATATGATACGTTGCAATAGAAGCTTGTTACTCAATACCTCATTTAATAGAATTTGCACCACCGTTATATTCGATTTTCGGTTTGGATAGCAACAACGTTAACTTCTCAATTGAATGTACCGTTAATCAAAATGAGATAATTGATATAATAAATGAAAAGATATTTTTTTTTTAATATCGCCATGGTTGCAAGTGGTATTTTGGTTTTACTTTATAAATATTACTACAAAAAAAAATCGAACCGACTTCTTCGTGTAGTACTGATTTTATGGTGTCTCGCATACCTTCACCACCTGATTTCGCACACGCACATCGCCCAACATGCACGCATTCGTCCATACATTTACCCATTCACGCGCATTCTCACCTCTATATTAAAGAAAGTAAAATAAGCAAAGCCACTCACCCCATGGTTTTATATCCGACAGGCCTCCAAGTCTTGACGCTTAGCCCTCCATCAGCAGTGAATCATCCCACAGGTTAGGTATTGTAAATTTAATAGTATAATGATAACCGGAAGTTGCGCCGCAATAGCCAGGCGACAGATGACAAATTGATACAAATACTATGCAAATGTTGATATAAATGCGATGAAATACTAAAAGTTGCGCCGCAATAGCTAGGCGATGGATGACAAATTGATCCGAATATTATGTAAATGTTGATATAAATACGATGTATAAATGAACATAAATATTGTAGAATTATGGTATAAAAGTTGCGTCACAAATACTTTAGACGATAGTTGGTAGAAACTGTAGCAAATGTTGACTAAATATAGCATAAAAGTTGCACCGCAATAGCTAAGCGATTGATGAGGAATGTATAAAAATACTACGTAAATGTTGCGTCACGAATACTTTAGACGATAGCTCGTACAAAATAGAATTATGATTTTTGTGTCAACCGGTTTACTGTAGCACATTTCTTTGAACCAACATATTACATCACAGAATGATAAAAATTATTATACACGAATACCATTAATATTTATTAGCTAACAGTTATTTTCAACAAATATAATTATCACAGTTAGTTGACATACATACAGAAAGGATTTAATATTTAATAGATATTTCTAACATAAATTAATATCACAGGTGTTTGTTTTAAGCATATCAATTGGTAGCACAGTTATTTGGTACATAAATTATTATCACAGTTAGTTTGAGTATGAATTCTTATCACTGTATTTTGGAAATCAATATAATTTTTATAAATGTATATATTTTCTTTTTTTTTTTTTTTAATGAATAGACTACATAGTTTTTTTTTTATTGACTAGAATTATCGCACCATACGATAAACCTGTTATGTAAAAGACAGATGTCATCGGCTAGACAAATGAATGAACAAACAAGAGAGTAAAAGTAAGAGACAAAACCAGATATTTCTATCTCTTATATAGGAATTCAATATCGAATTGAGCTACTAAAATTGGTTGAAGGGGAAATGTTAGTACATTTTCCGTAAAAAAAATACTGATTGTTATTTTGTAATACATAAAATTGTAAGATGATTTCACGAAATAAGTTATTTCCAACGCATTGGGAAGAAATATTGATATATTAGAATGGATTAAACGTAAGTTTAACGGATTTTATGAGGTTTATGTATTATGAAATAATAGCCGACAACCGTGTTATAGTAAGATTTAGATTTGTAACGGACAGAAAAATTGATAAAAAAAAAATACCTATATAAGAAATATAATACGCTTTGAAGACAATTGCTAAACGGATTCTAGGATAATAATTGTGAGATAATAAAACGATTGGACAAATATGCACAGCTATTGGAGGTTTGAAAACATTTAAAGCAATTACGGTTAGTGTCCGGAGAATTCAAATTCATGTAGTATGGTGAAGCAACGCTGGTGAAAAACGCAGTGTGAGCCAATAATAGTATATTGTAAAGGAAATATTATTGTTAATTGTTTTATGCTAAGAACAAATATTTTTAACGGAAACTATATGAAAACATGACTACAGATTATGGACGAACGAGAAACTATTATGAACTACGCGTGGTAAGCAAAATTGTGATTTATGAGAAAACAGACATTATATGAATCTGGAACTTTCCTGCTCTACGTTATCATATTCCAGTCTACATAACAGCATTATAAGTTTGTCAAAAAAAGGTTGTCAAGTGTGTTAAAAAAATTTAGCGGTTTTTGTAACGTAAATGTAATTGAAAATGAAATTGGACATGGAAATTTTTGAATTTGTTATAGTTTTTGAAATATTTTTGGAATTTTGAAAAAAGTTTGTATTTTTGATTTTGTAATAATTTTTGCGATACATTTAGAATTATGGAAAAAGTTTTAATTTTTGATTTTGTAAGAATTTTTGGAATAGTTTTAGAATTTTAAGAAAGTGTGATTTTATTTAATTTTTACAATATATTTTTTGAATTTTGAAAGAAATATGAATTTGTGATTAATATTTTCTCGCAACGCTAAATGGAGAGGTTTTTGTCTTTTGAGTAGTTTGCTGAGTGTATCATTTTTTCACTAAATTATGTTAATTTATGATCTGTTATAATTTTCCGACAACGCATTGATGTTTCGTGTTAGTTTTGTAATAAATTTTTAAACAGAAATAAAAAAAATACATGTTTTAACAAAGAGTTATGTTTGATATACATCGCTGCCCAAAACTAAAAACCATGTTCTCATAAAAGTTTTTTGCCGAAAACTATATTAAAATCCTTAACCCAGACCGAAGTCTTGATATCTCAGAGCTGTGAGATTTCAGCCCCTCCATATTTTATAATTATGACCTCGTATGCTACGCATTAGTTCTACAATATAGATTTGAAATCTTTTATAATTAGTTTGCTTAACATCCCAACATATAGTTTGGTGTACTTGAACATCAGCACTAAATTTTAAAATTCTCAACACAAATCTCATAATTATTTATTTTATTTTTCCATAACTCAATTTCGCAAACAACTGTCTAACTATTTACCAACATCATTTTATTATATCAAACTAATCCCAAATTCAAATAAAAATGATTGTAACAAAACTATTATTTAGGTTATCAGTAGATCAAATAACAATTATGTCACTCATTCATAAAATATAACAAAGTA